>JBBPBX010018087.1:0-19544 GCA_038048925.1 Garcialebias charrua
CCCAACCCACCAGCGAGCCGAGAGCCCCCGGCCAGAGCCGGGCACCAGAGCGCCAGCCAGCCCATAGCCCGGCGACCCGCCCGCCAGAGCCCAAGACCCCCGACCCCCACCAGGCCCAAGCCCGGGGACGACACGCCCCCAGAGTCCCAAGCCCCCGGCACCCGCCCCGAAACCACCCCAGCACAGCCGGGTCACCGACCGGCGACCCATGACCGCCGCCACCGACCACCCGAGGGCCCGCATGCCGCCCCTAGCAGACATCCCCCAGAACCCCCCCGGTCCTCCCCAGGTCGAAGACAGGGTCCTCCCCGCCCAAGCAGCCCCAACCCCCCGGCGCCCCAAACCCCAACCTCCCCCCACCAGCCCCAATGCCCCACAAGGCCAGATCCCAGACCCCCCACCCTCACTACGTAACGG
Source organism: Garcialebias charrua (assembly GCA_038048925.1). NCBI lineage: Eukaryota > Metazoa > Chordata > Actinopteri > Cyprinodontiformes > Rivulidae > Garcialebias > Garcialebias charrua. Next base: position 418 of record JBBPBX010018087.1, read on the forward strand.
AGCCGATCAAAGAATGCCAAATAGATTGATCCGATGTGTCGGCAGATGCTGTTTCAAGACTAATATGATCTAACAGAAGATTTTTATACTGATTAATGCTAAGATTATTTTTATTTTTCCAATTTACGAGTATGGTTTTCTTTGCGATGCATAAGGCAGTGAAAAGCATATAGGATGTATTTTTTTCTAGTATAACATCTTCAAAGATACCCAATAAGCAAACAGATGGAGAGAGTGGGATATTAAATTTCAAACATTTAGACAAGTCTTCACATACCTGTACCCAGAACCTCTGAACGGGTGGACAGAACCAGAGTGCGTGAATATAATCATCAGGTATATTACTTATGCACTGTGAGCAGTTGTTAGATGGTGTAAAGCCCATCTTAAACATTCGCTGACCTGTATAATGTACTCTATAGAGAACCTTATATTGTATTAATTGTAAATTGGAGATTCTAGTCAATTTAAAAGTATTTGAACATACTTGAGACCAAATTTTTTGTTCAAAGTTGATTGATAAATCTGACTCCCATTTTTCAACAGGTAGTGCTATCGAGTCATCGATTCTAGACAATTTTTTGTATATTTTAGATAATAATTTGGGTGGTTGAAAATTAATAAACTCTAACACACATGTTGGTGTTTCCAACAATGTTTTATTAAGCTTAAATTTCTTTTTTACAATTGACTTAATTTGTTGGTATTGTAGGAAATATTTATTATCAATGTCATATTGTATTATTAATTTATTAAATGGAATAAAGTCTATACCCTCAAATATGTGTTCCAGACATTCAATACCTTTCATTCTCCAACCTGGGAAATTTAACATATTATTTTCTTGTTGAATGTCAGGATTGTTCCAGAGAGGTGTATGTCTACATGGGAGTAGTGAAGACTTTGTCATTTTCAGATACTCCCACCATGCTGTCAGAGATGAGCTAATATTGATGCTCTTAAAGCAGACATGTCTTTTTAAATCTGCACTGATAAATGGAAGATCTGAAATCCTAATATTATTACATAAAGTTTGTTCTATACCTATTAAAGTAGGGGGAGGCCTAAGTTGTCCTGTCAAGGTGCAGAGAGGCATTCGACAAGGGTGCCCTATTTCTGGACAGTTGTATTCGATTGCTGTTGAACCACTTTTGCACAAGGTCCGTTCCACTCTTACTGGTATTGTTTTTCCAGGTTTGTCTTTTCATACAGGTTTAGTAGTTTCAGCTTATGCTGATGATGTAAACATTTTCATTAAGTACCAGAATGATGTTATAGGTCTGATACACTGTTTGGACCTTTATGGTAAATGGTAAATGGTAAATGGAGCTTATTTATATAGCGCTTTCCAGCCCCCTGTGAGGAGCCCCGAAGTGCTTTACAATACCAACCACCCACCCATTCATTCACACATTCATACACCGGTAGTTGTAGCCTGCCTTGCAAGGCCCCATCCAGACCTACCAGGAGCAACTCGGGGTTAAGTGTCTTGCCCAGGGACACAACGACACATGGTGGGCGGACGCGGGATTCGAACCTCCAACCTTCCGATCGGGGGTCGACTGCCATCTGCCAATACCACTGTGCCACGGCCGCCCCACTTTATAAAAAAGCGTCATCCGCTAAAGTGACCTGGGAAAGAAGTTCTGCGTTAAAAGTTGGCCCATGGACAAATAACAATTTGCCAATATTACCGGGCAATATCCGATGGGTTGACCAAGGTTTAAAATTCTTGGGTGTTTTTTTGGGGACAGATACCTTTGTGGAGAAAAATTGGGAAGGTGTCACGGAGAGAGTGTGTGCCAGATTATGGGGCGGCCGTGGCACAGTGGTAATGGCAGTCGACTCCCGATCGGAAGGTTGGAGGTTCGAATCCCGCGTCCGCCCACCATGTGTCGTTGTGTCCCTGGGCAAGACACTTAACCCCAAGTTGCTCCCGGTAGGTCTGGATGGCGCCTTGCAAGGCAAGCTACCACTACTGGTGTATGAATGTCTGAATGAATGGGTGGATGGCTGGTATTGTAAAGCGCTTTGGGGCTCCTCACAGGGGGCTGGAAAGCGCTATATAAATAAGCTCCATTTACCATTTACCATTTACCATTATCTAGATGGAAGTGGCTGCTGCCTCAGCTGTCTTACAGGGGGAGGGTTCTGGTTGCAAATAACTTGGTTGCTTCAGCCCTCTGGCATAAACTGACTGTACTCACACCACCATCTTGTCTTATAAGACGTATCCAAAAGACTCTAGTGGATTTCTTCTGGTCTGGACGACATTGGGTGAAAGCTGCAGCCTTGTACCTGCCAGTACAGGAGGGAGGTCAAGGACTCATAGACATAACCTCACGGATCACAGCTTTCCGGCTTCAAACATTGCAGAAACTACTGTATGGTGTTGGACTACCGTGGCTGGATACTGCACGTCTTCTATTAAGGAAAGCAGGCCGTCTTGGCTATGATAAACATCTTTTCCTGCTGCGCCAAGGATCTTTGGACTTAACAGGTCTCACACGTTTTTACCAATCAGTTTTAAATGCCTGGCAGATCCTCACCTTTGAGAGAAGAAATGATGTGAAACCTGGGATGTGGGTTTTTGAAGAACCTCTGTTTGAAAACAGTTTCTTCTCGACACAGCTGCTCTCATCTGTTACGCTGAGATCTAAGATGAGAGAAGCGAGCTGTGTGAAGTTGGGTCCTCTAATGAAGCTGTCTGTGTCCTGTCTCACGGAGCAACTAGAGGTGTGATCTCAAAGACTTGTGCAAAGACTGAAAGTAGAAACATGTGCTTCTCTGCCAGATTCTATCAAGGCGTTTGCTGTTAATAGTTCTCTGTCTGACCAATGGGATGATGAGTGTGAGTATGAGTTTCCTTCCCTAATTGTCTCTCCTGCAGTGGATCAGTGGCAGGATGAGACAGAAAAGTTGCTGTCCCTCCAAGACTCACCACTAGGATGTTTTCAAGGCTTGGGAAAGAAAGTCCTGTACACTATTTGTGTGAAGGTCCTGAACTTACGCTCGTTGGCAGAAGTGGCGGTGTCGAAGTGGACTGGGTTTTTTGACACCGGCTCTACCCCGAGAGGCTGTTGGCGGTCCCTGTACAAGTCCCCCATTGAGAAACGGATGGGCGACCTCCAGTGGAGGATTGTGCATGGGGCCATAGCTACAAACAGGTATCTGGCACACCTTAATCCTGACATTAGTGTTTCATGTCCTTATTGTTCCCAAGAAGAAACATTGTATCATATTTTTATTGAATGCTTAAGACTGAATCCTCTACTTGTTCTTTTGGATCATCTGTTTGGTGGTTTGGGTGTACAGTTCTCTAACCAAATTTTTATCTGGTCCACGGTACAGTGCTAAAAAAAACAAGTTCATACTCTTAAATTTCATTTCTGGTACTGCAAAATTGGCAATATGGATATCAAGAAAGAACAAAATCAATCAGCATCAAACAGATGATGCTCGTGTTTTATTTGAAAGACTGGTAGTTGCTCGAGTCCGTGTGGAATTTGAGTATTTTAAGTTGACAAAAAACATGGATGTCTTTGTTAATAAGTGGGGTATTAACAATGTTTTGTGTTCAGTGGATGACTCATCTTTAGTATTTACTTTTTAATTTTTTAACTTTTACCATGTTTTATTTGTATTGACTGTTGGAGTGTGAAATAAAATACTTTTAAAACTCAAACTCTCCTTCTGTCTCTTTCTCTCTCTTTCTCCCTCTCCCTCTCTCTCTACCACTCACTCACTCACTCACTCACTCACTCACTCACTCACTCACTCACTCACTCACTCACACCTAGGAACAATTTAAAGTTACCAATTAGCCTAACATGCATGTTTTTGTTCTGGAGGAAACCAGAGTACCCAGAGAAAACCCACACATGCACAGAGAGAACATGTAAACTCCACACAGAAAGGCCCCTGGATCAGGATTTGAATAAGTGCAACTGCTTGCTGAGAGGCAGCAGTTCTGCAGCTGCACCCCCGTGCTACCCAAGGCTCCACATATTTATAATTATGAAGACGACATTCACGCTAAAACAGAAGTTATTTTAAAACTGCTGTTGAGGAAATGACAGTGAGCTCACAGCTGTAAACTGTCATTTGATAAATTTAGCATCCTTCATTTTTCTACCTGGATTATTGCATCAGGGTATCCTTCATGTGAAGTGTCCATTTGTGTATTCGTCTTTGTATATCTTATAGTTTTATATGTACATATAAATAAAACTGAGCTTTTGTTCATGATTCAACACTTTTCAGTCAGGTCATCTAGACAGTTTGTTTGTTTGTTGAAAGACATTGTTGTTGTTTTTTTACCTGGATGAATGAACATGAACCTTGATATTTTGTACAAGAGTTTTCAGTGAAAGAAAAAAAAAAGATTTTATCTACATGAATATAAGAAAACAAAAACCACAACAGGATGAAAGGTTCATGTTTTGTCCTGGGGGTGGGGGATTGTACCATTGTGTCATGCTTTCTAAAATAGCTATTGAATAGCTATTGAAAGTTCTGAAGGAATGTGCGGACCAGCTCTGTGAGGTGCTGGCTGACATCTTCACCACCTCACTTGCACTGGAGTCAGTTCCCACCTGCCTGAAGACCGCGACCATCATCCCAGTCCCAAAGAGCTCCACAGTGACTGGTCTGAATGACTATAGACCGGTGGCCCTCACCCCGATAGTCGCTAAATGTTTTGAGAAACTGGTCATGTCCCACATCAAGGCAACCGTCAACATCAACGAGGACCCTCATCAATATGCATACCGCGAGAACCGATCAACAGAGGACGCCATCTCCTCTGTGGTCCACACTGCTCTCACCCACCTGGATCAGAAGGACTCATACGTGCGTCTGCTCTTTGTGGACTTCACATCTGCCTTCAACACCATGATCCCCCAAACTCTGATAGACAAACTATCTACACTTGGACTAAGCCCCTCTATTTGTAACTGGGTACTAGACTTCTTAACAAACAGACCACAGTCCGTGAAGATCCACAACTTCTCCTCCTCCACCATAACCCTCAGCACTGGCTCTCCCCAAGGATGTGTGCTGAGCCCTCTTCTGTTCACTCTGCTCACATATGATTGTACAGCCACACATCCAGGCTGTCATATTGTTAAGTTTGCAGATGATACAGCGGTGGTGGGATGCATCACAAACAATGATGAGTCCAGCTACAGACAGGAGGTGGAACACCTGGAGAGCTGGTGCAAAGAGAATAATCTTCACATGAATGTGAAGAAGACAAAGGAGATGATTGTGGACTTCAGAAGGAACAAACACACCCATGCCCCACTGAACATAGGTGGATCTGCGGTGGAGGTGGTCTCCAGCTACAAATACTTGGGTGTACACTTGAATGATAACCTCAGCTGGAGCAACAACACCACCAGCCTGATCAAGAAAGGTCATCAGAGACTCTACTTCCTCAGACGGCTGAGACGAGCTGGTCTGAGCAGCCCAGTTCTCACCTCCTTCTACAGGTGTGCAGTGGAGAGCATCCTGTGCTCCAGCATCAACGTGTGGCATGGAGGCTGCACAGTTGCAGAGAGGAAAGCTCTACAGAGAGTGGTGAAGGCTGCACAGAAGTCTGTTGGAGTCAGTCTCCCCACCATCACAGACATTTACACCTCCAGATGCAGGAAAAGAGCCACCTGCATCATGAAAGACCTCACTCACCCAGCACACTCACTCTTTGCCCCACTCCCCTCAGGACGGAGGTTGAGGAGCATCAAATGTAGAACCACTAGACTGAGGAACAGCTTCTACCCTGAGGCTGTTAGACTCATGAATAAATAAAAATAAAATAAAAATAAACACTGCAAAATATCACATCATGCTGATGCTGATCTGTTTTCTTGTTGCTGTGTTCATCTGTGACCATCTGCTCATACAGACTCATGTTCGTGCTGCTGTTTATAATGATGTTTTTCCACTACATTAGGGCTTAGTGTATTACTAGTTGATGTTTTTCTTAGTTAATTCTAGATGTTATTACTGTTTTTCTCTTGCATTTGTTGTTGGATGTAACTGGGACCCCGTGTACATAATCTCGTTTTCATCACATGTACCACATGCGGTGCAAATGACAATAAAGACTCTCTGACTCTGACTCTGAATCAAGTGTTTACTTATGTAGGTACTGTAAACGTAGATGTTTACCAACCTGCTAAAATACACCAGAATTCGGTCCTGAGCGTTATTGCTCCTCCTGCTCCAATCTCAATTCTCAGTTGTCTTAAGGACAATCCATCCATCCATCCATTTATTTTATGAAAATTAATTGCCATTTTTACATTCTGATTGCTGTACTTTATTGTACTGTATTAGTGTTGTTGTTTTGAAACATGATGTAATGTGAATAATACTCATCAAACTTTTCTCTCGTTATATTTTTATTCATTTTTTTACTGTAAGCTTTTTTATTTATGTCTGAAATGTATGCAGGAGTTCTGACACATCAGCTTTGTGCATGCGGTCTGATCTGTCTGGAGACACTCCTGTGCGTAAAATGTGCACCGTCTGCAGGGTGCACAGCTGAAGGTGGATGAAGACGCTCCTCCTTATTCTGCTGGGCAGGAGCGTGTGCGCAAACTGGTGCGTGTAGTGAGGCTGGAACATCCACTCCACAGACTGGGCAACGTCTCCTCATTATTTTTAATAAATAATACAAATAAAAATGTTAGATGACTTTGGCCTTATAGGGATGGAGATTTGAGTTACCGGATCAGAGCAAACAGTTGACGGAACACAGCCGGTCAAAATGAGAGAGTTCCCAGATCTTGTTCCAGCTCAAACTACTGTATTTTCTGCCCAAAAAGTCGCTCCGCCCCATAAGTCGCATTATTCCAATTATGTCCAATAACTTGGAAAATCCATAAACGTGTCGCACCTCCATACACATCGCATCTATTATGCGTCACCGCTGATGGGTCGCGTATGTTTCGTGTCACCGCTGACAACACGGAAATGTGGGCCGGTGTTTCGCCCTGTGGCTGCAAATGGCGGCCACAGGAGCGTGCACGGAAGGACTTTAACAAGATTAACACGGTAAACACAATTATTTGTTTGCTGAAAATTATAGTAAATATGTGTCTTAGCTGAACTTTTCCTTAATAAATGCACGTAATTGTCAAATCACCTGGATTTAAAAATTTGTTTTGCTACGTCATGCACCCGCACGGGTGAGACCGCTGCATTTCTTTAAAATTTAGCAAGATAAAGACTTAAAAAATATATTTGTTAGCTGATGTTATAGCAAAAGTGTTTCTGAGCTTAACTGTTCCTTAATAAATTCACGTAATTGTCAAATCAGCTGCATTTAAATTGTTTCGCTTTGACAGTCTTCCAAACGGTTGCACGCGCTGCGAAAATAAATTATAAATAAATTGAATTTTGGCTCAAACATCTCCTAAAGATAACTTGTTGTAAATGTCCATCCAGTGATTACTTTCTGTAAGTTTCATCAAAATCTGTCGTGTGGTTCATGAGCTATTTTGCTAACAAACATTAGTTCAGACCTACCTCCAGAGAGCAGGAGTCCGTGCTGCGACAGAAGCCCCTTTCATAAATAAAACCCGCGCTATTCCCGCACAGACCAGTCCGGATTTAACCCTCCCCAGGTCATTTATAAGACAACAGTTGAAGGCGGGCATGTCCCGCTCAAAGAAACGTGTTCATATGATCAGCTGCAGCGCGGCTTCAAAAGAGGCGTGGAGCTGAGCAGAACTGAACCGCAACATATTTTTTGTGGGACAGATGTGTACAAGTTGTCGTGTCGTGTTATTTTAAATATTTCCTCAGTAATAAATAAATGGGACAGCTGGCTGCGCGCGCACACACACACACACACACACACACACACACACACACACACACACAAGTGTTCAAGACCCCAAATAGAACCAAATCAAACTCACACACACACACTCAGCGCGCTGCGCCGCTGCTAGAGGGGGAAAAACAGCGAAACTAGCTTACAGTCGTGTCGTGTTATTTTAAATATTTCCTCAGCAATAAATAAATGGATGCGCGCGTGCACGCACATACACACAAACACACACACACACACACAAACGTGTTCACAAGACCCCAAATAGAACCTATTCAAACTCACACGCACACACACTCAGCGCGCTACGCCTCTGCTAGAGGGGGAAAAACAGCAAAACTAGTTTATACAGTGGTTTAGTGTCATTTTTAATATAAATCTGCCTGTTGACTGCGGTCGCACACTGATGGCATCTGTATTCTGAGCGCGGATCGCGCGTCTTGCATTCAGAAGTGGGTCTGCCGGCTCAGATCCGGGGCTGACACTATCAACCGTGGCGGGTCAGAGGGGGATCAAAGGCGCGTCAATTTAATCCGCCAAACCGCGTTTGCATGTTTTCTGAATGCTCGTTGGAGGCTTGAATATGCATAAAAGCCGGACCGACCTGTTTTATGAAAGGGGCTAGAGTGAGTCTGAGCAGAGAAGGCTTCTGTCGGACACATGAGCTGGGAACGGTCGGTGGACTCTAGTGGCTGAAAGTGGTACTGCTCCATTTTTTTCATCAGAGTGAATGGAAACTGTCATATCTCAGCCAAAAATTGGTCTAAAAATGTGGGAAAAAAATCCATAAATATGTCGCTTCGCCCCATAAGTTGCAGGACATGAAAATTAGTTTTAAAAAACTGTGACTTATAGGCCAGAAAATACGGTAAGCACTGCTTAATGCTTTCTGATGGCTGCTGGATAGGTAATTGTTTATTATTTACAACAAATTGTTGTTGTTTTTTTTAATAGCAAAAATCTTATGATGCTAAGCCTGTGTGTTTAGTTCCCATGTTGTCACAACATAAAGAGTGTAAGAATTATGAGGAGGTCAATATTAATACTGACCTCTTTATCTTAATTAATTTACTTATTCAGATTGAATAGTAAATTCACGGATTCTGTTCTTTTTCAGTTTACCCAATATTTCTGTGATCTTTATGATGGATAAATACACAAAGCCATTAAGTGACAAAGACGTTAACTTAGTTTGATATGTCAAAGAGACACTATCATTTATTTAAAATAAATCAACTAAATTAACACCATTACACTTGATTGACATGATTTCACTTTCTTTCAAATTAATACGTCAGCAAACTTAAATTTAACACAACAGACATAAATATTGGATGTTAACATATTTAGTCTGTGGGCATTTCAGCTTAAAATAGTTTCCAGCTTAGATAGAGAGGGAAAGATTTAGGAGGAGAAATTTATGGAGGAAGAAAAGTTAAGAGTCAGGGAGTTATCTTGATGTGTTTTAACCAGAAACATGGCAGTTCTCCGGCCGATTAAAGCTACACGTTGGTACCCTTGGCAAAGCATTTGACGACTTGTTACCTCGTGAAGATGGTCAGTCTCCCTCGGTCCAGTTTGGTCAGTTCGTTTACCATTCTCAGCGTCTCCAGACGTGCGCCTTGACTCGAACCGAAAGTAACGGCAGCTCCTGGTGGTGTTTCCAAGATAAGACGTTCCTTAAAGGAATGTCAATAAAAGAGAGCTTTTCACGGCTTGAAATAGATTTATAACAGGCATGTTATAAATCTTTTAACTGAATGACGTGTCCTTAGCGTGTGACTAGACGATCATCAGTTCTTTGGAGAAGACCATAGTTTGAGGCTTACTCCAGCAGACTTCAAGGAAAACAGGAAGTCAGAGCTCTTTTAAGGCTAACTTGACCTAGAAAGACGTAGCTCTTTCTGATTCAGTCTGTTAAGCCAGGAGCCACTGAGAGGAGGCATAAGTTAGATTAAAAATGTCAGAAAGGATAAGAAAGTTAGTTTAAGACGCCAGTCTCATGATACAGCAGATTTAGAACTTTCTTAACTCATTACCAACACTGTTGTATGAATAAACAAACGTCATCAGAGCATAACATATGGGACCTATTAATGATAATAGCTTGATTATTAAATAGGACAAAAACAAAAGTCTTTGGGTGTCTAGATTGTCCTGAGCTCAAGCTAAAATGAATGAGATAAAGTGTTCCTTTTATCTTCACATGCAAGTTCGAGAGGAGAGGAGAAATCCTCCATGTACAACATTTTGAATTAAGCAGAGTATTTGATTTATCTGACATTAAAATGTACTGATGCTCTTACAAATAAAATTATTCATTTGATAACATTTGAATTAACAAAATTAAAAGAAGTCTCTGTGACCCGAGATTGCACCTTTGACACAGCAGTGAAACACAGTTTAACTCTCACAGAATAACACAGCTTAAAAGCACACATCATGAAAATGACAAAAGTTATTCTTTTGATCACATCAGCCTAAAATCAAAGATAGAAATAGTCTCTTATTGGTGACTATGTTATCAGATTATAGCTAAATGAATAATTTTGTAGTAAATGTCTTGCTTTACTGAGAGGTCAGTAAAGGTCATCTCTGGACAGTTCAAAAACCTTAATTTGACCCTGGTCATGTCCACTACATCTCCCCCCTTTTGGAAGCCATCGCCAGTCCTTGGGGATGGGGTCCAACACGAAAGGAAACCTTGAACTGTCTTTGATCTTGAAGTAATCCAGCAAGTGGAAAAGAAAAAATCAAAAATTATAATCCCATAAAGTTTTTTGAAATTCCATACTGTTCGGAGGTAATCCCATTGCGAAAAGCTTTTAATCCCTTGGAAAACTGAGTCTGTTAACTCTTGGCAAACAAAGTCTGTGATCCCTTGGAAAGCAAAGTCTTATAATCCACAGCGGTAATTCCACAGCAGTAAATCCACAACGATTAGTTTTGTTGATTGATCAGCAACAATTGTTTTCATAATCAGCATGTAGAGGGGATCCCTCGATTGACGCAGAGGAGGCGACCCTTGGATGAAGGTTGAAGACCAAGCGTTGGAGCTGCAGGTCCCCACATCGAAGGTTGTTGGCTGGTTGGTTTCCAGTCAGTGCCACTCTGGTTCTATGTGTCATGCAATTATGTGGTTTTTAAGGTGGGCTTATGATTGGGATTTTACATTAAGCCTTACCTATATGCACCTGGTATGTAAGCTATCATGGTTTAGATCAGCTACAATTACCAATTAAGGGGTGGATCAAATCTATAAATTAGGTATAGGGATCTGTACCTATAGAATTTTGGAGGGCTTCTGTAACGAAGGCCTCTAATTCCAAACTATTCCTCCATTCATTACTTAGTTTAGGTTAAACTAAAATAAAAATGAAATATAGTTTGATCTAAATGTCTGTTGTCTTTTAGACGAACGACGTAGGATTTGGTATTCCTAATAAATTTTGAAGTCTATGGCGAGACTCATCAAAATGAATAGATAATCTAGAATAGAAACGATCGAATCGGTTCAATTTAGAAATTGTGAGACCAGTGTAGTTTATTGTACCTTGAGTAGCTTTAAACTACATTGACTCTTCGACGATTGAGATTTAACAAAACGAACTGCATGTTGGCATAGTTAAATCCATATCATTCATTAACCAATGTTAATACAAAACCTTTTTGGCTGGGAGTGTTCAGAACCAAACAATATCTCAACTAATGACAACAGTAATGACTAAACAACAAGGAAACAACGTTTCACTGCTTCGACACACTCTTGTCGTCAGATTCCAAAGTGCAACACACAAGAAAAACAGGTCTCAACTTTATGACCGAGGTCAAATTAAATCTCGTGGATTTAAACGGTTGTTAAGGTTAGTTTTTTGTTGTGGGTTTTAGGCTTAGCGTTTCTAAGTTCAAATTGGACAATGCGACTTATAGGGTGGGAAATACGGTAGTTTAAACCTGATTAGTTTATTTACTAACTTGTGTTTGGACGACCTTATTATCCCATGAAGTCGGTGAGTTTGTGAGATCTTTGTCTTTTGTGGAGTCATTGAACGCCTTGTAAGGTTTGATCTGATTTCGATGTACCCATTTAGCAATTGGCTCTTTGCGGCCTTTGCTGATTTTGATTTCGTAGACGACTGAGGACACTTTGTCTGTTATCAGATGAGGTCCAGTCCACCTGGGCATTAGTTTGCGGGCGAGAGTTCCGGTCTCGGACCCTCCTTTCCCGGTTGCTGGGGCGAACGTATAGTACCAGACTCTGTCTCCCACTTGGAGTTCATTGTGAGAGGCCTTCTGGTCGTAGTACGCCTTGCGTCCTTCAGCGGATTTTTCCAGGTTTTTCTGGGCGAAAGCAAAAGTGTTTCTGAGGTGTGCATTCAAATCTTTCATGTATTGTTGTGTAGTGTAGGCTGTTGCCATGGCGGCGTCGCCTGGTTGGTACAACAGGTGTAGAGGGAGAGTCATTTGTCGACCGGTCATCATCTCGAAAGGAGAGATGCCAGTTGATGTGTGTGGAGTGGCTCTTATGGCCATGAGGACCAGAGGGAGTTTCACGTCCCAGTCCTTGTGGTTTGCAGCCACGTATTTCTTCAAAATACTCACCACAGTTCTGTTTGCTCTCTCTACTTGGCCTGAAGCCTGTGGGTGGTAGCCGACATGAAAGTTGGCCTTGACGCCTAGCGTCTTCCACAGTTCTTTCATCACTTCACCTGTGAAGTGTGTACCTTGGTCTGAGTTCACCCTAAGGGGAAGTCCAAACCTTGAGAATATATGATTCATTAACAACATAGCAGTAGTTTGTGCTGTGTCGTTAGGAGCTGGTAGGCATTCTACCCATTTGGTGAATGCACAGGTTACCGTGAGAAAATATTTATTTCCTCTAGAGCTCTTAGTGAGTGGTCCAACCCAGTCGATCTGGAGGTCAGACCATGGGAATGCAATGCCTCTGCTTTGCAGTGGTGCTCTGTGAAGTGGTCTGGTTGGCTGAAACTGGCCACAGACCACGCACCCTTCAATGTAGTCCTTGACATCCTTTTTCATTCCAGGCCAATAGGCAATTTGTTTTAATGCCGTCAGCGTGGCTTTATCTCCTTTGTGTCCTGCGGACGGGAGATCATGGGCATGAACTAACATCACCCCCCTTTGGTCATGGGGAACCACGAACACAGGTGAGGACGTTGGTCCATGAGCGAAAGTTAAGATGCCCTTGATTAGTTTTAGCTGTTTGCGCAGCTGATAGAGGACCTTAAGGTCTGGATCGGAATCCAGGTCGTCTTTAGACGGACTATTTTTGTTCGGATCGGTCAGGTACAGTATCATGGAGTTGATAGCAGGATCCGCCTTCTGTAGTTGGATGATGTCTGGGTCAGTCAGTGCAGGTCGTACAGAGACTGCGTTGTCAGCAGGTCTGGTTGCGGCCTGTGCACGTGTGACTGCCATAACTCTGACTGAAGGTTGTGTTGGCAGAGTTTCGATTAACCAGGAGGGGTCGAAGGACCATAGAGGACCTTCGTCGGCTCCTTCTTTGGCTAAGGAGTCTGCAATGTCATTGTAGTGCTTGTCATCGCCTGGGACTCTAGAATGCCCTGGAACCTTCTTCCAGTAGATCTGTAAGTCATGTGATGTCACCAAGTGATCACACGCTATGAAAAGCTCTTTGTGTTTGACCACTTTTCTGTCGCTTGTTAGGAAACCGTTCTGTTTCCACACAGCGAGGTGACAAGCGAAACTCAAACGAGCATAGTTAGAGTCAGTGCAGATGACTAGCGTCTTGATGGAGCGTTCTACTACCATCTGGAGAGCTATTAGGATTCCTGCAATCTCAGCATACTGAGAAGTCTGAGAGCCTAATTTGTAGCTGAAAGTTATCTGCTCTTGGTCTTGGAGGAGGACCCCTCCAACACCTGCTCTGCAGATCTTGTCGCGGAGGAATGAAGATCCATCCACGTACAATGTTGTCATATCTTTGCAGATATTGTCATCAAAGAAGTGGTGATTCGGGTCTTCAGTTACTGGGGTTTTTACCTCAACCGGCGGCTGGGTGGCTGGTACATCTTGTGTACACTTCTGGCAGATTGCCAAGTCCGTCCCCAGATGAGACTTCTTGTTTTGACCATAACGTATGTCTAGGTTAAAACTTTGAAGTGCCATGAGCCACGTTGCAACACGTGAGTTTGTCACCACACCATCTCTGATGCGTTCACTGTTAAGGAAGGTCACTGGCTGGTGTTGTGTTTCCACAATGATTTTCTGCCCACCAATGTAGCTGGAGAAATGTTTAACTGCCCACACTGTGGTCAGTAAAGCTTTCTCACAGTCTGAGAATCTCAATTCGGGGCCTGCCATCGTTTTGCTGGCGTAGGCTACTACACGTTTGTCTCTGTCGTGTATCTGGTACAGACCTGCACTTATGCAATGAGCTGAGAAGCCCACTTCCAAGTAAAACTCTTTGTTGTAGTCTGGGTAGACTAAACAAGGGGCTGACTTGATCCTGTTTATAAGAGCGTCCATTGCCTGTTGCTGTTTGTCAGTCCAAACAAATGGTACGTCTTTTTTAAGGAGTTCAGTCAGTGGTTTCGCAAGGTCCGCATAGTTTTCGATGAATTGGTTCGAGTAGTTACACACGCCCAGAAAACTTTGTAGTTCTTTGAGATTGGTGGGGACTTTGAGATTGTCGAGGCCTTGGGTGCGAGTCAGCTGTGGTTGTACTCCGTCAGGACCTACAAGTAGGCCAACGTAGTCCACTTTGGTTCTGCACCATTGGCATTTTGACAGTGATATTTTAGCACCAGCAGTTGTCAGCTGATTCAGAACGTGGTCGATCTCAGCCAAATGTGAGTCCAGTGTTGGCTGCCTCAAAAGGACATCGTCCACGTAGATCAGTGTTCCACGCTCGTGGGCGTCTGGACATGCTTTGTTCAAGAAGATGTTGAACTCTGCAGGTGAGTTAGCGTAGCCAAAGGGACACCTGTTAAAGGTGTACTGACGGCCACCAAAAGTGAAAGCTAGTTTGTACTGGTCCTCGGCGCGCACAGGGATGGTCCAAAAACCAGAGGCGACGTCGAGGGTCGAGAAGTACTTACCATTGGTGACCTTGGGCAGTTCCTGTTGGAGTTGCGTCATAGGCCATCTGGATAAGGGAACTTGTTTGTTTAGCTTTCGGTAGTCTATAGTGAGTCTCCACTTACCATTTGGTTTTAACACCGGCCATAAAGGCGCAGAGTAAGTGCTGTTACAGTATCGGATGATACCTTTTTCTAACAGGTCATTAATGATTTCTCTGATAGGTTGATGTGCTGCCAGAGGAATCTTGTACTGTCTGACAAATGCAGGTGGAGCATTAGGCGGGGTTGGGATGCTCACACTGTGGAGCGCGGTCAACCCACAATCCATCGAGTCAGTCGAGAATGATCTCTCATATTTTAGAAGAACTTTGCGAAGTTTGTCCCTTTCTTCATCAGTTTTCAGGGCGTCGGCTTGGGCGACCACCTGGTCAATCTGAGAAGCAACTGAGAGGGGTTCTTGTTCTTTGGGGAGCTCCAGTGAGTCCCCTTCAGTGTCGTAAAACCTGTCAACAGGTAGTGCACTGTAAGTCTGGGGGCATAGACTGCGGACAGTGTCCTGGTCGGACTCAATGGGAGAGAAAAGAGCTATGGCCTGTGTTGGTTTCGTGAACAAGACTTGCCCCGTGTGTTGATTTGGGATCAAGTTTTCTGGGAGTCCTCCCAGAAATGGAATGCTTAGCTCAAAATCATGTCAATCAAGTGTAATGGTGTTAATTTAGTTGATTTATTCTAAATAAATGATAGTGTCTCTTTGACATATCAAACTAAGTTAACGTCTTTGTCACTTAATGGCTCTGTTTATTTATCCATCATAAAGATCACAGAGATATTGGGTAAACTGAAAAAGAACAGAATCCGTGAAATTACTATTCAATCTGAATAAGTAAATTAAGGTAAAAAGGAGGTCAGTATTAAACTGACCCTCCACATTAACCCCTTACATCTGGTGGCCTTCGTACGTGGTTCTGAAAGTTTATTGATATCTGTGGTCTCAGTCATGAACTGTAACGTCATGTTTGCATAAAAGGATCCAAGTTTTAAACTCTGAGGATAATAATTTTTGGCTGGAAGTGTTCAAAGCAGGCAGATTCTGCATGTTTTTATCATTTGAAGCTGTGAGATTATTATTGTTTCAACTCTGTTAGACGCTGTTGGAAGCATTCAGGTGAAGTTTTGTCAGCCGTGGTCTGTGGTGGTTCTGGTCCTGGTTCGGTCCAGTTCACGCAGACTCCTGTACAAAGCTTTGTTTGACCGCCGAGTCAGAAGCCTGAAAGCTAATTTAACATCTACAAGATTGCTGTTGTGGTATTTTACATTTTAGAGCAGGTCAAAGAAGCATATTACTGTTAGAACGTGTCGGATAGTGGTTCTGTTCAGACCCGAGTTTCTGATCCACGACAAAGTGGACCGGTACCGACCTTGACGCGCTCCGAGAGAGTCCGTGTTTGTTCAACAGCTGCAGTGCTGTGTTACTGAGCGTAACTAAGTTGGCCTGTCTAGGTGTGTTCGCCGCACGTTTCAGAGTTTTGGGGAGTTAAATTGAAGCGTTTGAGTTGTTTTAAGAGTCTATAAAGTTGTGGTTTGTTGTGCGAGCTAACGTTAGAGCTACGTGTCCCCGTACGGGCCACCAGATGTAAGGGGTTAATGTGGAGGGTCAGTTTAATACTGACCTTCTTTTTACCTTAATTTACTTATTCAGATTGAATAGTAATTTCACGGATTCTGTTCTTTTTCAGTTTACCCAATATCTCTGTGATCTTTATGATGGATAAATAAACAGAGCCATTAAGTGACAAAGACGTTAACTTAGTTTGATATGTCAAAGAGACACTATCATTTATTTAGAATAAATCAACTAAATTAACACCATTACACTTGATTGACATGATTTCACTTTCTTTCAATTTAAAACGTCAGCACACTTAAATTCAACACAACAGACTTCAATATTAGATGTTACACATATTTAGTCTGAGGGGCTCTTCAGCTTAAAATAAGTTCCAGCTTAAGATTGAGAGGGAAAGGGAAAAGGAGGAATAAGAGGTTGGAGAGATTAAGTTATTTATCTCGAGTGTAACCAGAGATGACACTTTCCATCCGACTTCGGCTAAATCCCAGGTACGTTTGTAAACCGCTCTTTACCTTTTGACGATGCGTCTGATAAAGATATCACCAGCCTCCCAGGTGCACAGAGTCCTTCCGGCCCTCGTACGTCTGAACTGGTCGTTTACTTCCAACGTCTCCTCGGATCCGCGTCAGCCGTCAGAAACATGTGGCAGCTTCTGGCCGACTTCAAGACGAGATGTTTCTCAAAGAAAGTTCATTAGGAACTTTGGAGCTTTTGCTCGGGGAACTGGATGGAGGCGTCCATCAGTTCTAGCTGACAAGTTAGTCTTTGGCTCTTGACCAAGCTTGACCAGCTGCAAGGCAGAGAGCTTTCAGGTCTCTGTCCATTCAAACTCTCTGTCCATTCAAAGACTGAAGCGTTTCCGCACAGTTAGAACTTAAAAAAACTTAGAGAGGAGAGAAACTTGTCTCTTTTTCATTGGTCCACTCGTTATCACTATTCAAGGTGAAATTCAGCACAGAGAAGGAAATTGTTTAGGAAAAGTATCTGAGTGAGAGACTTTCAGACGCTAGATGAGAGTTTTAGCTGAAACTCGACAAAAACAATTTCAGTGTGTCAGTTTGACATTTTAGCTGAACTTTGACACCTTTTCACTTGCAGAAATGACACATTGATGTTTCACATTTAAAGAATAACAGCATATAACATATATCATGAAAATGACAAAAGTTATTCTTTTGATTACATTAGAATAAAATCAAAGGTAGAAATAGTCTCTTTTGGTGACTATATTCTGATTACAACTAATGGAATGATTTTGTGATAAATGTCTTGCTTTACTGAGAGGTCAGTAAAGATCATCTCTGGAACAGTTCAAAAGTACACAGATGTAATAAAGTGAACATGGTCATGTCCACTACAACATTATCTTTTTTATTTTTTTGGTTGTTGTTGTTTTGTTTTGTTTGTTACTATGGACCATATGCGTCTGAAATAAAGTTTTGATTGATTGATTGTCTGAAAATCTTCACATGCTCTCACAACCTCATAGTACTGCGCTCGTGTTCCTGAGGGGGAAAACACAACTTTTGTGTTTTTTCTTTTTTTTCTTCTTTAACCTTGCAGTTTTTATTTTAGCTCATAAGTGGGGCTGGTTTGATGTTTGGGAGCCTCTGTGTCCATCTACTGAGATGCTGTTCAACTCACTCCTTGTCCGGAAAAATTGTCTTAGTTTGGTAAAGAGCAAAAACTCACTTATAGTGTGCACAAGTAAACATTTAGTGAGGAAAAACAAGTTTCACGTGCACGCAGGCTGCAGCATCTGGCGTTCCACGGCTGACAGTGCACCTGCAGCTCCATCATATATCCAGGTCAGTAAAATAATTTAAAAAGTAATGTTTTTACCAAGGGCAGAGTGCAAAAAGGAAAGAAAATAATAAAAATAATAATTAATAGGAAAAAAAACTCCACATCTGAAGACCAGGAATGAGTTTGACTGAAAACGAGGTCTCATTTTTGGATACCAGACCCGAAGGCTCCTGAGGGCTGGAGGGTCTTCACAATAATCCAGACTGGATTTTTAAATTGTTATTCTCAATAAATCTTTTTGGTTGGGTGTACTGATGGGGGAAAATGCACACACAGGTTGTGAAAGGAGGGGAGGCATCTCCCTTGATGCATCTACCGGTAATAGAGAGGGAGGTGGCGGTTGAAAAGTAATAGTGCAGATTCACTTATTTAAAGAAGGGTAAGACTTTACATGAGAGTTGTCCAATTTAACGTGAGTTTTTTGAAGTTTAATAGTTTCAATTGTCTTATTCAGACAAGGTTCAGAACTTCCTTGACAGTTGTGGAGTGAAGTTTGTGTCTTGATAAAAGTGTAACTGTTGCACACAGATTTACTGAAGTGTTCTTCTGTTGGTGCAATTTGGAAATTACTTATTTGAATTGTTTATGTTCTACAGTATTTTTTTTTGTATTTGTGTCATATACAGTACTTTTTAAAATCATGCCATATTAGTATTAATGCAACTTTTATATTTTGTTTTTAGTATTATTCAAGTTTCTTCAAGTTCAAGTTTCAAAGCACCAGAGGGGTTGTTCGCCCAGGGCACCAAACAGGCTAGGACCACCCCTGGTTGTGTGTGTGTGTGTG
>JBBPBX010018087.1:19615-46059 GCA_038048925.1 Garcialebias charrua
TGTCCAGCAGCCACTGCAAGAGGCGGGGGACACCCTGGACAGGAGAGAACATGCAAACAGGATAATGAAAGGTACTTATGAGGGTCCAACAGGGTACATACTTTGTGCACTTATGAAAACTGGGCTGTTTCCTGAAGTGACTTGTTACCTGTGCTTGTACCACAGTGTGGCTTCAGCTTCCTGGACAGGAATATACCATATTCTGAATTTATTTTCTGTTCTATTTGATTTTTGTTCCTCTGCATGTTCGTCCTGCAGGATGATGAAAAAAAGAAACTTTCATATAACCTTTTTCCTTACTGGATTTGAAGTGTTAGGAGGAACGATTTAAATTAGACTGAATTTGCATTCGATAAAATAAAAAATGTTCTCACAGAGGAGTGCATGCACAGTTCAGCCTCAAACGTGCTTCTTCATTAGCATCTTATCTGGATGTTTCCATCTTTTATCTGCCTCTAGCTGCATAAGTCTGTGCTGTTACACTTTATGTGGTCACCCCCCACCTCACTGCAACATGCACACAATAACTGCAAGTGCTCTTTTAACAGTAATGATGATGATGACTCTACTTTCAGCTGTTTTTGATTGATTGATTGATTATTCATTTATTCATTTTATGATTAAAACACACAACAATAGTTCATTCATTCAACCTTTATTTATACAGGCTAGCCTCGTTGAGCCACTGGGACTCATTTACAAGAGGGACCTGTCTCACTCACACCCAGGGTCAATTTAGAGTTACCAATCAGCCTAACATGCATGTTTTTTGACTGTGGGAGGAAACCGTACAAATAGTAGAAATAGTACATACAATAAGAGAGAAAAAGACATATATAAAATGAAAGGCGGCAGAAGAAGAAAAAAATCTTATTTTTTCTGCCCCTTATTCTCCAATAAACAAATCATACAAACAACTCCTTTGATTACAAAGATAATAATCAACTTAAGTTTAACCTCCAAAAAAAATCACTTGATACAATCAACTCATAATTTCCAAAATAGTGAACAACTTAATTTTTAATTACTAATTTCTACCATCTGTATCTTACACAAACTTCTAAATTTTTACTCATTTAAATATGCCGTATGCAAGGACCGGGGTGCCGCCGTCTGGAGCTATGAGCTGGGCTAGCATCAGAGCTACATCTGGAGCTACGTGCTGTGCTAGCTGGGCTAACATCTGAGCTGCTGTGACCGGAGGAGGCCGGGCACCGTGCGCGAACCGGAGGACCGCCGTCTGGAGCTACGAGCTGGGCTAACATCGGAGCTGCATCTGGAGCTACGTGCTGTGCTAACTGGGCTAACATCGGAGCTGCTGCGACAGGAGGAGGCCGAGCACCGTGTGCAAACCGGAGGACCACCGTCTAAACCAGGCTAGTGGACCAACCTCTTCGGATAACAGATCTGATTGCTGCAGGCTGCTGAGACCGTGAGTTCTGATCTGATTACGACTGATCTGGGTGCTGGGCCACAGCCACCATTGTTAGGCCTGTGAGCCTCGTGGAAGGGCCACATGGCTCAGCAAACAAACCAGAGACCTGCTACCACTAGACTACAAACTCTGTATGACGAGAAATAGAGGACAAAAGGCACAAGAGTCGGAGGGAAACAACTCAGCAGAAATGCAAGACTTTAAAAAATCACTAAATTTTATGGGTGAAGAAATAGCAAAATTATCAGCAAAAATGGATTCCCAGGCCTGTCTGGTTGATGAAATAAGACAACTGAGAGAACTGATAATCAGCAAAGACAATAAAATAGCTGAACTGGAACAAAAAATAGATGACTTAGAACAATACACAAAGCAAGACAACTTGGTGATCTCAGGACTTGATGTTAGTAAGTGTCGGACATGGGTAAAAACTCTTACTAACACTAACCCAACTGAGAACACCACAGGAAGAACTACGGACTCTGGAGGAGCATGTAGTTACTTTTTTACAGAACAAGAACATTGACATAGAACATGAGGACATTTCGTTCTGTCACATCCTGCCCAGTAAATCACCAAAATTCAAACCGTCAATAGTCGTCAAGTTTATTAGCAGGAAGTTAAGAAACAATGTAATTATGCAAGCAAAAAAACTGCAGGGAACAAACGTTTACATAAATGAACATCTAACCAAAAAAAAAAAGGAAACACATTGCACGTGAGGCAAGGTTGTTAAAAAAATTAGAACAAAATAGCATCAACATGGACAAGAAATGGAAACATCTTTATCAAAACACATGAAGGGTCCCAGGCTAAAATGATAAAAGAGCTGAAGGATCTGGAAAAACTTGGATGAACTCAGGAGATGACAAATTACAAATCAATGAAACAACTCACACACAAAATGGACATAATATACAGTGAAATGAACAAATACATTAGAACATGACAACATACGAAGACTCAGAACCTAAAATATATAATGTTTAAGATGTGATTGATGCAAATTTCTTTCCTGTAATAAAAGATAGTGAATATTATAATGAAGAGCAGTTTAATGACATCAATATAACAAATGGAGGTCTCTCTATTATTCCCTTCAATAGCAGAAGTATAAATTCAAATATATCAAAAATAACAGATTACTTAAAACAATTAAACAGAACTTTTACGATAATAGCACTGTCAAAGACATGGCTCAATGAGGATAACACAAATAATATTCACATCGAAGGGTATGAATTATTTCATATGAACAGAAATAATAAAAAGGTGGTGAAGTCGCTCTATTTGTTAATAATGAAATAAAATGTAAATTAAATAGTGAAATGTCAATAATTGTTGATATTATGGAATTGATAACAATAGAAATAATAAACAAAAATGATAAAAACATAATAATAAGTTGTGTATATAGATCACCAGGATCAAATATAGAAATATTCACTGATAAAATCTTGGAGCTATTGGAAAAGAGTTTTAATTAAAAAAAAAAAAATTGTGTGGAGACTTTAACATTGATATAGGAAATAAAACAGATTCAAATAACATCAGTACATTTATAAACTCAATGTACAGTATAAATATGTATCCGTTGATATCAAAGCCAACAAGAATTACTACTGTACTCACAGTGCCACAATAATTGATAATATTTTCACAAATATAACAAATGGGGATGTGATAGGTGGTATTTTAACAACTGACTTAAGTGATCATTTACCAGTTTTCACAATCTATAAAAATGTTCAAAGCATCTCAAAAGCAGCTACAACGAAGAAAAAGATCATAAACACATCAAAAAAGTTTTGGATAAATTAAAAGAGGATATAGATCAACAAGACTGGAATGAAGTGTATGTTGATGATGTGAACAGATCATATGATGAGTTTACGAATATCTTGGAAGCTTTGTATGTAAAGAATTGTGTGCAAAAAAATTATACAAAGAGAAATATGGTTGACCAACCATGGATGACAAAAGGGTTGAGAAATGCTTGTAAAAAAAAAGTATTATTTGTATTCATGTTTTTTGAAATTTCGAAGTCAGAACGCTGAAGAAAAATATAAAAAATATAAAAATTAATTAGTAGGGATTATAAGGAAACACAAGAAAGAATATGAAAGCAACATGGTGAATAATGAATAGTGTTCTGAAGAATCATAAAACAAAAACTGGTATTTCAAAATATTTTGTAAAAGACAACGATGAAATTCATGATGAAAATGAAATTGTAAATGGATTTAATCAATATTTTGTGAATGTTGGATCAAGCCTTGCAGCTAAAATACCAAAAGTAGATAATAATGTGAGCCATTCAATTACAGGTTGTGCAAACAGTATTTTTCTAAATGGAACTAACAAAGAGGAAATAATGAATGTAGTAAAAAATCTTACAGACAAGAGATCAAAAGACTGGGTGGACATGGATATGATGTTTGTAAAGGACATAATGAGCCATGTTATTGAGCCGTTTACATATATATGTAATTTATCATTTTCAACAGGAATATTTCCAGATAATATGAAAGTAGCTAAGGTAGTTCCTCTTTTTAAAAATGGTGATAAATGTGTGTTCAACAATTATAGACCTATATCCTTGTTACCACAGTTTTCAAAAATTCTTGAAAAACTATTTGTGAACAGACTAGATCAATTTATAGATAAACAAAATATTCTAAGCAACAGTCAGTATGGGTTTAGAGCAAAAAACTCTACATCAATGGCTCTCATGGAATTAATGGAACAAATAACTACTGCTGTCGATCAAAAACAATATTGTGTCAGTATTTTTGTTGATTTAAAAAAAGCATTTGATACTATTGATCACACCATTCTCCTTGAAAAATTGAACAAATATGGTATTAGAGGACCAGCATTACAGTGGGTATCTAGCTATTTGAAAGATAGGAAACAGTTTGTACAGATAAATGATGTAAGATCTGACCTCTGTAATATCACATGTGGAGTTCCTCAAGGCTCTGTACTTGGACCAAAGCTATTTATTTTATATGTGAATGACTTGGTAAATGTGTCAGGACTTCTTAAATGTGTAGTTTTTGCTGATGATACCACATTTTTTTGTTTAGGTGAAGATATAGAACAAATGTTGGAATTGATAAAGACATAATTTGTCAAAAATACAAACTTGGTTTCTAGAAAAAACTAATTACATGATATTCAGTAATAAAAAGAAAACTGAAAGTTATGTACCATAACTCATGTTCCCTGAAGGAAGGGAATGAGGTACAACATATCACTATGGGAAATTGCGCACGCGCAGTTTACCTGAAGGAATACAATCACGCCTTTACGGCAGGGGCGTCAGTGTCGTGCCAGAGGCCCCTCCCTCTGGGTACTTAAGCCGCTGACGACCATCAATCGATCTACAGAATGCACTTCACTGAGCTTTCAGCATTGAAAAGGGCCATGTATGTTGCATCTCGTTCCCTTCCTTCAGGAAACATGAGTTATGGTGCATAACTTTCAGTTCCCTTATCAGTCTTGTCACTCGGTGCAACATATCACTATGGGAACGTAATTCATTCACGCCCTTGAAATGCTCGGCAAAATGCATGTGGAAACATCCGCCTCGAACGGCAGGCATCCCCCAGCTGCTCTCTTCAAGGTATTGCAGAGAGCACAGTCCGGGAAGAAGAAATACCCCACGTAGAAAAACATCAGCTTGATGTTACCACCGGGCACATAGATGAAAAACCCAACTAGGGGCAGCATAAGCATGCTCCACTAGTGTGATCACTCATCCTTTTATGTTACAAAGGGCACAACTGACAAGTGTAGCCCATCCTGATGTCGGAGACCCGTTAAAGAAGAGAGGAACCCCTCCATTGAACGTCTCCTAAGCGAACATAAACACCAAGGGACACCCTTGTGTATGTTGTTGCCATTTGTTTTTGGATAAAGCAATCAGAGCCATAGGCCCTCAGCCAGTTCCCTTCAGAGGCCAGGCTGAGAGCCGCCACAACTCCGGACGTGGGTGTAGAAGCTGTCCACGTGCCTGAGTCAGCAGATCCCTGTGAGGAGGCAATTGCTATGGTATCCGTGATAACATTGAGATCAAATCTGGGAACCACGGTTGCTGCGGCCACCTGGGGGCTATCATTATCAGGGAGAGGGCTCCCTGATGTACGCGTTCCAGAGTCACCTTGATTAGAGGGACAGGTGGAAAAGCGTAGTACAGCACCCCTGCTGGCCAGTCATGTGCCAGAGCGTCCGTTCCCAACGGTGCATCTGCTTCCTTCAAAGAGAAGTAAAGGTCACACTACGAGTTAGCTTTGCAAACGAACAAGTCCACTGAGGCTTTCCCAAATCGTGACCAGACCTGCTCCACAACACGTGGATTCAGGCTCCATTCTTATGCCAAGAGAGGCCCTCTTGAGAGGGCATCCGCTCCATAATTTAGTTCACCGGGAACATGAGTTGCCCTGAGTGACAAGATTCTTGGAGCACACCACGTGAGCATCTTCTGCGTCAGTCCGAGTAGGGCCCGGGACCTTGTCCCCCCTCTCTGTTGATGAAAGACACTGTGGTCCTGTTATCTGATTTCACCAGGACATGCTACCCTGCAATCAGACCTTTTCCAAAGAAGTATTTTACTGACAGGAATATGGCCAACAATTCCAGGAAGTTGATATGTAATCTGGCTTCCTGTTTATTCCAAAGACCACGGGCGTTCTGATTTCTGCAGATCGCCCCCCATCCTGTTTTTGAGGCGTCCGTCGTGATGATCACACGAGATGACACCCTACCCAGCGGGACCCCTTCCGTGAAGATAGACAAGTCTCTCCAAGGTTCCAGGGCTCTCAGGCACTCTGAACCTATTCTAACCTTTCCTGCTCGACCAAGCAGGGCGGGTTGTGTCTGTTGGTTTAGCCATACCTGTAGGGCCCGCATTTTCAGCAATGCGTGTGGCACACAGGGTATGGCTGCCGCCAAGAGGCCTAAAAGGCATTGGCACGTTTTCATTGGAACCCGCTAGTGTAAATTTTTTCAGGCAATGGCGAATCGAGGAAACTCGTTCCTTTGAGAGCCATGCTCTGTACCGCACGGTGTCGATCTGTACTCCCAGAAATACGGTAACCCGTGATGGAGTTAGGTTACTTTTTTTAGATTTATGACAAAACTGAGCGACTCCAGGTGAGAGATTACCCTGTAGGAGTGTGACTGGGCCTGTATTCTGCTTCCAGCCAGAATCAGGAGGTTATCCAGGTAGTTCATAACTCTGAGGCCTTGATTCCTGAGGGGGGTCAGGGTTGCATCCAGACATTTAGTAAATGTACGAGGAGCCATCTTTAAACCGAAGGATAAAGGTTTGAATTCATAAGCTTTTCCCTCGAAGGCAAAACGGAGGCATTTTCTGTGTTTCCTCCACACGCCTACATGGAAATAGGCATCTTTCAGATCCACTGTACATGCGTAGTCTCCTGGTCTCAAAGACTGGAGAACCTGCCACAGTGTAAGCATCTTGAACTTAAAGGTTTTTATTCTCTTGTTCAGAGTTCTGAGATCCAGGATCGGTCTCAGGGAATGATCCTTTTTGGACACCAGGAAGTACTTGCTGTAGTGGCCGGAGCGTAGTTTGCGTTTCGGGACCAAACTTATTACTCCCTTCTGCAACATCGTCAATACCTCCTCCCTCAGCACGTGTGCGCGTGCAAGGTTAATATTTGATTGTAGTACCCCTGTGAAGAGGGGCGGTCTCCTGTTGAACTGCAGCTTGAGCCCATGACAAATAGTCGTCATGACCCATTTGTTTGGCAGACACGCCCTCCAGGCCTACGCGTGCGCCATGAGCCTGGAGGCCATGTCCAATTGCTGCTCGTCATGTTTGAGTGCGGGAGGGGTGGCCTTTGACCCCTCTCGCGCTCTCTCGAGCCGGCTGGTCAGCCCAACAGAAGATATCGCAAGATCTGACTGTCTCAGGCAGAGCTCGTGTATCTTGCTGCGGTTCATAGTTTGACCGCGTAGTTTGTGTTTTATGAGAGTTGGACTCGAGTCAAGAACCAGGGCAGTCTGTGCTTTGGTACTTTTATTTTTGTACATGCATGAAACAGTGTTTGTTTTGATTACACATACAGTAGGCAAGTCATGTTTAGTGCGCACACACATGTCACCAGCTCCTCGTAGTGTTCTACAAGTGGAGACTGGGCTCAAAAGGTTAGGTTCCCGTACCGCGTGGGCGGACAAACCTGTAAAATTATCAGTTCGTCCTGTTTCATCAGGCCTGAATTTGCTTTCGACACGGGGTCATCAAAGAGGCCCTCGGCTGGTACTGGAAAGTCTCACTGTTACCAGCAGGTCTCTTGCGTGGGAGGCCATGCATGTCTTCCTTTGGGGGTGCAAAGCTTTTCCTCTGCAGCCCCTCGTGGAGGGCTTCCGCCTGTTTGCGTCTTTGTTCCAGCTTGGCCTGGATGCGTTCCAGGGCTTCCCCGAAGAGTCCCGTCGGCTCAATCGGGTGCTGGAGGAAGGGGGACCTCTGGTTTTCTGGGAGGTCCGATAAAGTCAGCCAAAGATGGCGTTGGGCGATAACCATTTCCGCCATTGCTCTGCCTTGCGTGATGGCTATTGTACCCATCATGCGGAGTACGAAGTCAGAGGCGCTGCGGGTCTCCTCCATTGCGGCTTGTTCGTTTGTCATTGCCTGGAGTTCCTGTAGCTTTTCTGCCAGGTACGCCTGGTCAACGCGTTCATCGCGCGAGCCGCGAGACCCTGAGCCTTGTAGCATTTCTCGAGCTGTTTCTCCGAAGCACGGCAGGCTCTGCTGGGCAGCGTTGGCTTCGTTCCCATGGCTGTGGGGGCTAAATGAGCCGCCAGGGTTTCCTCTATCGGGGGTGCGCTGGGGAGACCTGTTGCCTCCATTCCTGCGACATCCAGGAGTCGGGATAGTGGCAGCGTCATGGGAGCTCCGGGCTCCGCCCAGGAGTGCGTGAGCTCCATGAGGAAGTCCGGGAAAATGGATTTTTTTTGCGACTTCGTCGGCTGCTGCTTCGCATAGAAGTAGTTTCCCGCCAGCCTCGTAACCTGTTGGCGAGGCGTGGGGTCTGGCCATGCGACCTGCAGGGCGTCCGTTGCCCTATGGCACAGATCAAACAGAGCAGGGACCGACACATCCGGTTCCGGTAAAATTTGCGCCAGGTTCTGAGAGGAATACAACTTTTCTCCCCTGCAACCGTACTCGGCGTTTTGGTCAGACACTTAGGGCGTCGAGTCCTCGACGGGAACCAAGGAGTCTGACGCGTTCTCATCCCCGACTTGACCGCTGCATTCCAGGTCCACGTTCTCGAGCTCTGGCTCAGGAGCGAGCAGCTTCGAGAGGCGTGCGGCCTTCAGCGCCGTGGCCTTCGCGATGGATTTAGCCAACACGTTCGCGCAGCGTTTCCTCATTACCGCCGGCATCCGACAGCAGTGGGAGCAGGAGTCGGGGGATTCCAGCGCTTTTTGTGCGTGCAGAATCCCTAGGCAGACAGGACAGGCCTCGTGGGTGTCCGTCGCCGAGAGGGAGTAGCCGCATCCGTTGGGGCAGGTGCGCGAGTGAGGGCTCGTCGTCCTGCTGGCTTTCTTCTGAGTCTTTGTCCTCCATTTTCCCTTCTCGGGAGCCATGTCCGGAGACGAGAAGTGTTCCTAGTTTCCTTTTGTTCGAAGCCGTCCTCTCCGTTGTTTCGCTTTCGCTGGCTAGCCTGCTAATGGTTAGCAGGGAGTTTGTGACACAGTTAGCGCCGTCGAGCGAAGCAGCTGCTGAGAGAGAAGAAAACTTTGAGATAAGTAGAAAAACCCTGGACTAGCTTTCGCCAGCCCAGCAGTACGCAGGAAAAATTTCTCTGTACGCTCAGTGTAGGGAGCAAGCTCACCTCTGATCGAGCGATGCAACAACAGAGAAGTCCCACGAAGTTCAGGTTTTAAGCGAGGTGAAGGGCAATAAGAGATCGATGGATGGGTCCCTAAGTACCCATAGGGAGGGGCCTCTGGCGTGACGCTGACGACCCTGCCGTAAAGGCGTGATTGTATTCCTTCAGGTAAACTGCGCGGGCGCAATTTCCCATAGTGATATGTTGCACCGAGTGACAAGACTGATAAGGGAACTGTTGATGTTCCATTCAAAATTGAGGGTGTTGAGATTTGTAGAGTGAGGTGAAGTTTTTGGGTGTTATTATTGATGACAAACTGACATGGAAACAACACAAATTCTGTAAGAATAAAAATAGCTAAATCGATTGCAGTACTGAACAAAGTCAGAGACCTATTGAATGATAAAGCTCTGTATTTGTTGTATAACACAATCATTGTTCCACACTTAATTTATTGTATTGATGTTTGGGGGAAAGTGTGTAAAACAATCACAAAGCCTATTTTTGTATTACAGAAAAGAGCTGAAAGAATTATCACTAGAAAACATTACTGTCATCCATCTAGTACATTATTTTATCAACAGAAGTTATTGAAATTCCATGATTTAGTAGATTATAATATTTTATCAGTTATGTATAGGGCTCAGAATAACGCATTATCTTTAAATATCCAAATGCATTTTGTTAAAAGACAAAGTTGTTATAATCTTAAAGGGACAGAGATGTTTGTAAAACCACAATTCAGAACTAGTTTGAAGGGACGGTCTACCTCAATCCAAGGAATTAGATTATGGAATGGCTTGGAGAATGTAGTTAAAAATGCCAAGTCTGTCAGGCTCTGCCCCTGTCTGTTTCTTTATGTTTATTTGTGTTTTCCTCCTGTCTTCATTTTGTCATTCTGAGCTTTGATTCCTGTTTATCTCATTCAGTCTCTGTCATTTTCCCACTCACTTTTCAGTCTGTCTCTCTGTGCTCAAGCCTGTAGCCTTAATCATTCACACCTGTCTCATCAGCCACCTGCCAAGCTGAACTCACTCTCTTTCTGCCTTATAAAAAGCCTTCATCTCCTCCACTTTGTGTCCGGTCATTGTTCTGTTCACACAGACAACTCAGGCCTCACCTCTCCACTCTGATGTCCTTCTCTGTTTCTGCTCCAGTTTACCAGAGTGAGTTTTTGGCTGCCCTGACAGCATTTTTGTTTAAAATAAATAATTATTATTTTAAACTCCTGCCTCGTTCACTTTCCTGCACGTGGGTCTAACACCAGAGGAACCTGACAGAATGACCGGACCAGACCCAGACCCAGCAGGTTTTGTGAACAGTACCGAGCGCTGCTCAGAATGGGACCAACTCCACCGGGTAACCCGTAAATATATTGACACTGTGGCCACTTCCTATGATCTACAGGAGAGGTTGGTGGCCAGTGATGACTTTATACAGGTGTTTACCCGGTTGGAGATAGTAGGTGATGACCCATGGCTGTTTGGACTGTTTGCTGAAGCCTGGACCGAGAGAGAAAGGTCACACTCTCGTCTCCTGCAAACTATTGCCCTGCCCTTGGTGCCAACCACTGTGGTCTCACCGCCTGCAGTCTCGACGGTGGTCTCCTCGCCTGCAGCCTCGACGGTGGTCTCCTCGCCTGCAGCCTCGACGGTGGTCTCCTCGCCTGCAGCCTCGACGGTGGTCTCCTCGCCTGCAGCCTCGACGGTGGTCTCCTCGCCTGCAGCCTCGACGGTGGTCTCCTCGCCTGCAGCCTCGACGGTGGTCTCCTCGCCTGCAGTCTCGACGGTGGTCTCCTCGCCTGCAGTCTCGACGGTGGTCTCCTCGCCTGCAGTCTCGACGGTGGTCTCCTCGCCTGCAGTCTCGACGGTGGTCTCCTCGCCTGCAGTCTCGACGGCGCCCGACGACGTCTCAGAGGGTCCAGACGACGAGGGTCCAGACGACGTCTCGGAGGAGCCCGACGACGAGGGTCCGGACGACGTCTCGGAGGAGCCCGACGACGAGGGTCCAGACGACGTCTCGGAGGAGCCCGACGACGAGGGTCCGGACGACGTCTCGGAGGAGCCCGACGACGAGGGTCCGGACGACGTCTCGGAGGAGCCCGACGACGAGGGTCCGGACGACGTCTCGGAGGAGCCCGACGACGAGGGTCCGGACGACGTCTCGGAGGAGCCCGACGACGAGGGTCCGGACGACGTCTCGGAGGAGCCCGACGACGAGGGTCCGGACGACGTCTCGGAGGAGCCCGACGACGAGGGTCCGGACGACGTCTCGGAGGAGCCCGACGACGAGGGTCCGGACGACGTCTCGGAGGAGCCCGACGACGAGGGTCCGGACGACGTCTCGGAGGAGCTCGACGACGAGGGTCCGGACGACGTCTCGGAGGGGCCCGACGACGAGGGTCCCGAAGACGTCTCGGAGGGGCCCGACGACGAGGGTCCCGACGACGTCTCCTCGCCCGACGACGAGGGTCCCGACGACGGTGTTCCGGCCGACGACGGTGTTCCGGCCGACGACGGTGTTCCGGCCGACGACTGTGGTGATGGGCGGCTTCCTGGGCGCCCCCCGGATCTGGCTGTTGGTGATGGGCGACCTCCTGGGCGCCCCCCGGATCTGGCTGATGGTGATGGGCGACCTCCTGGGCGCCCCCCGGATCTGGCTGATGTTGGCCCGCCGTCCTGCCTGTTGCCTCCCTCCGCCCGCCCTTGTTCTTGTGGGGTCCGTCTTAGGGGTGTCAGGTGCCACCCTTGAGGGGGGGGTTATGTCAGGCTCTGTCCCTGTCTGTTTCTTTATGTTTATTTGTGTTTTCCTCCTGTCTTCATTTTGTCATTCTGAGCTTTGATTCCTGTTTATCTCATTCAGTCTCTGTCATTTTCCCACTCACTTTTCAGTCTGTCTCTCTGTGCTCAAGCCTGTAGCCTTAATCATTCACACCTGTCTCATCAGCCACCTGCCAAGCTGAACTCATTACTCACTCTCTTTCTGCCTTATAAAAAGCCTTCATCTCCTCCACTTTGTGTCCGGTCATTGTTCTGTTCACACAGACAACTCAGGCCTCACCTCTCCACTCTGATGTCCTTCTCTGTTTCTGCTCCAGTTTACCAGAGTGAGTTTTTGGCTGCCCTGACAGCATTTTTGTTTAAAATAAATAATTATTATTTTAAACTCCTGCCTCGTTCACTTTCCTGCAGGTGGGTCTAACACCAGAGGAACCTGACAAAGTCAATGTTTACATTTAAGAAAATGATCAAAACTAATTTGTTTAAAAAATATATATGAAATAGCGTAATGTGTATTGTATTAGTTAGAAAATTAGAAAGAGTTATTCATTTTGTACTGTTGCTGGAAAATTATTATTGTTTAATCTGATTGTTGGAAAAAAGGGGCAGATATAATAAGATTTATTCTTCTTTCTGCTACCTTTCATTTTTTTACATTTTGTACATTATCATTTATGAGATTGTCTTGTATTGTTTCTTTTGTAAAAATATGAACAAATTTAATAAACATAAACATAAACTCTTATTGACCTATCCTTAAAGAAGCTGGCAATCCAGTTATATATCCTCCCGTCTATTCCCATTTGATCTAGTTTTATTAACAGTCCTTCCCTCCACATAGAATCATATGCTTTTTCTATGTCAAAGAATACTATAATCATAATTTCTTTCATTTTCAGTGTTTTTTCTATATCAGTACACACTAATTCTTAAAGGGGACCACATATTCAAAATTCACTTTTTAATGTTTTTTTTACTCAACTTTGGGTATTTACTTCATAAAAAAACAGTCCTTGTGCCAAAAAAATGCACCCAGTGGTTTATTTACTCTAAGTAGATTTATTTATTTTTGATAAATACACCAGGATTCACACTTCCTGCAGTTATTGACGTCACAGGCCGTAGCCAATCACCTCAAACCTGAGTCCAGCCCCTCACCTAGCAACCCCTGGTTAGGCTCAACCCACTTCTGTATTAAACACATGACTGTTGTTTTTCATGATTTCATCTCATCTTTTGTTTATATGTTCTTAATTTCATGTGTACAGCACTTTGTTGCAGCTGTGTTTTTTTAAATGGCTTTATAAATAAAGTATAATTGTTATTTTTATGTTTTAGTTCAATTTTTAGTGTATTTGCGATCGCTCCCAACGCGCAGCCGGCAAAAATTAAACGAGCGGACTCCCGGCATAGGGACCGGCGGCAACGGGACACTGCTTCTGGCGGATGGAGCGGAGCTTCAATTGTACAGCCTCGTTGCAGCCTTGCAGCAGCCTCGCAGCAGCGAGGACCTTCTCCTTACGGATTAATTTACGGGAGACACTTGGTGAACTTTGTGTTGTCTTGACTGGAACAGCGATAACTCCCAAAATCTCCGCGTGCAACGAGCGGAGCTGGCGAACACCGGAAGAGGAACAAGCTAACATTAGCTTCGGATTCGGGTGGTCTCATGCTAAAAGGAGCAGCAAATTGCGGCGCGCTCAGACGGGTTTCGGTAAGTTATCTTAAGCTAGCACTAACAGTAAGTCAAATGAGTAATAAAAAAAGAGCTAATTTTAAAACAACAACACATTACAGATACTGGCTGTTACAGAGGGCGTAAACAGATCGTTGAAGGGCGTGGACTTCAGAACTTCTATCAGAAACCGGTCGTTCAAAACGAAAGTTAAAACTGGCAGAATTAAAAAGGGTATAATTGATTATCTAAGAATTATTTTGTGCATTAAATTGAAGGAATAGGGTCTAGATAGCACACAGAAATAACATAAAAATTTAAAAAATACATCTGAGGTCCCCTTTAATTCTCTTCGTCTTCTTCTTCGTGTTGTTTAATGGCGGTTGGCAAGAAACTGAAGGTGTGCATTACCGCCACCTACTGGTATGAAATGTGATCCGAAATGGTTATATACCGTAAGTGTTTTCTACCGTAAATTCTAAATTCTGTAACAACATTGAAAAAGGGATGGGTTGTTCATTATCTATTATCATAGATGGGGCTATATGGAAAAGAGGTCGAAATATACAATATACAGTTAAGAAAATACAAAGTGTGATAAATGAAATAGAGATTCGGGCAAACAAATGGGGATTTAAATTCTCTGTTGAAAAAACAAAAGTTATGGTATTTACTCATAAAAAATTAGACTGGAAATAAAACTTAAGTTATACAATCAGGAATTAGAACAAGTAAAACTGATTAAGTTTTTAGGAATATGGTTTGACGAAAAAATTCAATGGAATATCCATATACAGAAAGTAATAGACAAATGTAGCTGGTAATGACTGGGGGGCAGACAGTGAAGCATTAAAAAATATATAGTGGACTCATTAGATCAAACATAGATTATGGAAGTTTAGTTTATGGCTCAGCAGCAAAAATACATTTAAGGAAATTAGACACCATTCAACATCAGGCTCTTAGAATTTGCACAGGAGCTTTCAAAACTACCCCACCAACAGCAGTAGAAATGGGAGAACCACCTTTAGACCTTAGAAGAACCCAAATGATGCTGAATTACTGTATAAACCTACAAAGCAATAACTCAGACCATCCAACCCTCGACATATTTTCGCCGTTCAAACTCGTGAACGCGTGTCCGACCAATCAGGAGAGTCGGGTGGAGGAGAAAGGGGGAGTCCGCTATGTGACGCGGATACGAGGGGACGGGCTATCGCGCAACTATGTGACGTATTGTTTGTGGGACACTGAAAAAACCCGCGAAGTCATGGACTATGGAAGAGAAACTCATTGTTCCTTCACGACCAGTCAAGTCTGCTCTACAGGGACAAAAATAAAAGCTCCTTGCCTGGCGGAGTGCAGTGAGGAACTCCGTGTCCCGGTAAGCTCCTCCCCCCCCCGCCGCCGCAACGCAGCCGCAATTTCACGTTCTGGTTTGGACACCACTGGGTCCAGTGCGTCCACTTGCGTGCGTGTCGAGCTTTTTTGCTGTTGAAAACGCGTTCGGTCTGGATCCACCATTACTCACTCTCTGTCGCAGAGCGCGCCGAGAAACTTTTTTCCCTCTCCGGTTTGGGCGATGGCACAGCTCTTGAGCTGATGGAGAGCATGTTGTCTCTGCTGGGATCAGACGACGGTGGGTTCCTTTTCCTCCACCTCTTCCTCCGTCAACTCCCGGCTCCAGTGCGTGTGGTGCTAGCCAACTCCCCGCTGTTACAGCAGAGAGACTACCGCTCGCTGGTGGAAGAAGCCGACCGCATCCTCCTGGCTACGAGGACCTTCGCAGTCCAGGCGGCGGTCCCCGGATCTCGAAAAATTTTCTAGAAAATATAAAACAGAAAATGGAACACCACAAGGGAGTGTCATCAGTCCAATATTATTCTCAATAATGATAAATGATATGTTTAAACAATTTTTTTTCAGAAATCTTATTATAATTTGAATATGTTTGCTTCCTAAATTCCTTTGTAGTGTGTCTATAATGTTAAACTGTTCCTTAATATTTTCAAACTGTCTTTTCATATGTCTTCTTTCTTGCTCATATTTCTGACATTCCATTAAGTTCCTTCTGCCCACAATGGTCACAGTTCCCACTATTATACTTTTTTTTTTTTATTGTAAAAAGTGTGTTATTAAGTCCTGCATGTCCGAATCTCAGACGTGTTATAATTATTTCTTCTTTTCTACTCCTTTTTTCCACCTCTCCTTTCTCCTACAACCCTTTGGATCTTATTAAAGAACCATTTTCCTTTGTTATCTCCCTCCCAACTCTTCTGCCATTCTTTCTTCAGTCTTTCTATAATTAAACTTCTTGTTTCAGATTTACTAGTCGAAACTGTAAAATTTATGTCATTTTGTGTTGCCTTCTTTGCCGTTTTGTCTGCTTTCTCATTTCCACTTACTCCTATGTGTGCTGGTACCCAAAGAAATACTACAGTATTACTACTACCATTTGTATTCTGAACAATGTGTGACTTATTTCTAGTAAAATGTCTGGCCTGCTTTCTGAATGACTGTTTTTTAAACTCAATAAAACTGAACTTGAATCTGAACATACAGTATAACTGTCTTTAATGGTTTCACTTCTTCCACCCATTGTATTGCTAATAAAATTGCAATCATTTCTCCTGTATAAATTGATAGATTATTAGTGATTCTTTTACCTATTTTATTTGAAATTCTGGCACTATTAATGCAACTCCTATTTTCTCTGTAGATTTTGATGCATCTGTATATATCTGAATGTATTTATAATAATTGTTTATATATTCTTGCACTGTATATGAATTACTCCACTGTCAGGTATTACTGACAGTGGTTGATTTGAACTTATTGTTAGATTATGTATTTGATATTCTTCTGTTTTTTCTTTAATTACCCACCCAAAACTTCTTGTCTTTCTTTTTTCCTTTTCACAGCACGGAAGAGATGGCGTCCTCTGTTGATCGGTTCTCGCGGTATGCATATTGATGAGGGTCCTCGTTGATGTTGACGGTTGCCTTGATGTGGGACATGACCAGTTTCTCAAAACATTTAGCGACTATCGGGGTGAGGGCCACCGGTCTATAGTCATTCAGACCAGTCACTGTGGAGCTCTTTGGGACTGGGATGATGGTCGCGGTCTTCAGGCAGGTGGGAACTGACTCCAGTGCAAGTGAGGTGGTGAAGATGTCAGCCAGCACCTCACAGAGCTGGTCCGCACATTCCTTCAGAACTTTCCCTGGGATGTTGTCTGGTCCGGTTGCTTTATGAGGGTTGATCCTTCTGAGACTGCCTCTCACTTCTGCTGCGGTCACTCTGAGATGCTCTTCATCTGGTGATGAGGTGAGTCTGGTGCTAGCTGGTCTGTTTGGATCTTCAAAACGTGCATAAAACTTATTGAGGGCATCAGGCAGAGATGGGTCCCTGGGGCATTGTTTGTTCTTGCCTTTGTAATCTGTTATGCATTTAATACCCTTCCACATGCTCCGTGGGTCTTGTGAGGTGAACTGTCCCTCGATCCTCTGTGCATACATGGCCTTGGCCTTCTTAATGCCATCCTCCAGTTCTTTCCTGCTCTTTCTCAGCTCCTCTGTATCTCCGGACTTGAATGCAGTGTCCCTGGCTGCTAGCAAGGCGCGGACTTCTTTATTTAACCAGGGTTTTCCGTTCGGGTAAGATTTAACATATTTTTTTATGGATACATTTTCAGAGCATGTGCTGATGTAACCCAGGACTGAGGAAGCATAAAGTTCCAGGTCAACTGAGCTCCCATCAGTAGCTGCCTCCCTGAAGACAGACCAGTTTGTCTTCTCAAAACAGTCTTTCAGCATGGGGGTACTATCTTGAAGCCACAGTTTGATCTCTCTTTGTTCCGGCTTGGAGCGCCTGAGTGGGGGAAGCTGTCTTGGGACCAACAACAAAGCACAGTGATCGGAAGCTCCGAGCGGTGGGCGTGGCTTCGCCGTGTACGCCCCCTTCACATTAGTGTAGACTTGGTCAAGCGTTTTATTTCCTCTTGTTGCTGTGAAAACGTGCTGATTGAAGGTTGGGAGAGAGGCCTGTAGGTCCACGTGATTGAAATCACCAGAAACAATGAAGAGCCCCTCAGGATATTTACACTGCAGCGAGGTGAGTAAGTCATGAATTTCTCCCTGGGCGTCATTAGCATTAGCATCAGGCGCTATGTAAATAGCACTGATTAGAATCACAGAATAGTCGCGGGGGAGATAGTGCGGACGGCACCTTACTGTGATCAACTCCACGGCAGCTGAACAAAGCCTTTTGATCACAGCACAGTTCGTGCACCAATCTTTGTGCACGTAAATACAAACACCACCGCCTCGTGTTTTCCCCGTAGTCTCGGTGCACCGGTCTGTTCTGAAAAAGAGTCTATTATCCAGCTCATAAACAGAGTCCGGTGTATCCTCAGAGATCCACGTTTCCGTGAGGCAGAGCACAGAGCACCTCCTCATTTCCTCCGACGTGGTCACTCTCAAACGAAGTAGATCCATTTTGTTGTCCAGCGAGCGGACGTTGGACAGAAAAAGAGCCGGCATCGGGGGTCTCCCGGTTTTAGCGTCTGCCCGCAGTCTCGTCATAATTCCTGCTCGGCAGCCCCGCTTCTTTCCTCGGGAGCACCGCTTCCTTTTCTTTCCCCTGGAGCGTGAAACTGAGCGCATCTGCTTCCAGAAAGATGTTCTTACAGCTCCAATCTTCCGAGCTCTGATTTGAGTTTGTTGCTGATTTCAGCTGTGCCCTATGGTAAATCCGCTCCGATTCTTAACAGTTCAGTTCGGCTATAATTCACCCGCAAAAAACGTGCAGAGTGGAAGTGGTCTCCAGCTACAAATACTTGGGTGTGCATAAGTCAAATTGTGCTTCGATGTAGACGAACGATGACGGAGGGTCGTGCAGTCAGAAGTCCGGGATTTTAACGGCCACCGAAAAAGCGAGCGGGGCCGCCTGTGGAGGTTCCACAGCAGCGGACGTCTGAGGAGAGCTGGCTGGACCTTCAGATGTCGACATGTTCAATTCACGATGTCACCAGTGTGGAGGAGATGAAAAGACGACACAGAAGACGGGATGCACAACTTCACTTTACTCAACTCCAACAGTTCTGGCGGTAAGCACCAAAAACACATCTTATACATGAACCCTTTCACAATAAAACATCCGATAAAACATCCGGTCCACTGGGTGTGAGTAGAGTCCCCTAGTGGTCCACCACAGTAGACATTTTATTTTCCCTCTCTTTTTATTTTTAGTGTCACGTTGTGTGATGTGCCCCCTGGTGGCCAATGACTGTAATGACAAGGGCGTTGTCACATTTTTCATTTGGTAATATTTATTTTTGCACATATAGGAGCCAGAAGTGCAGAAAACAGAAGACAAAGTGATGTGTTTATTTTATTGTCTTCTGCAGGTGTGAAATTGTTGTTTTTGTTCATGTAATGACTGAATGTTGTCTTTTTATTGTTCTAGACTGCCAAGTAGATGGCACTGTTGTTCTTTTGTTGCACTGTTTTCAATTTAGAAAATGTTATGTTTTGCTACTCTAAAAGAAAAATATGACTTTTCTGCTTTGTAAACCTCCTGAATGAAGTGTAACTGTTATATTGTGAGGCACACTTTGCTGGAGAAGCACTGTGAAGGAGCCAGAAGTGCAGAAAACAGAAGACAAAGTGATGTGTTTATTTTATTGTCTTCTACAGGAGAACCAATAAACATTGGAGAAACAGTATTTTGACGTGCTGTCATGTATCCAAAATCAAGCATCGTCACAGTCGCAAAAAATGGCATATCCTCCAGGGGTTGAAAAAAGGAAGAGTGTGGCGGACCACTAGGGGACTCTACTCACACCCAGTGGACCGAATGTGTTACCGGATGTTTTATTGTGAAAGGTCCAGAGGACCGGATGTTGTATTGTGAAAAGGTTGATATATAAGGCGGTTTTGGGGTGTTTACCGCCAGAATAGTAGGAGTTGATTAAAATGAAGTTCTGCATCCCGTCTTCTGTGTCGTCTCTTCACCACCTCCTACACTGGCAGACCCGGCTGCAGAAACAATTCAATGGGGGGGCATTCTATTTTTTCAAGGGGGCATATTTTTTTCAACATTTTATTTGCTTCAAGTTGAACAGCGGCTCTGTGACCACTCCTGGAACTCGACCATTCCTTTGTTAGGTCTAATGCTCCTTTTTTCAAACAGACAACTTTTACTCAAATGTGTTTACTGCAGTTAAAATGACACATTGGTTTTACTTTGTGTTAAATAAAAACTTTCAAAGGTATATTCATTCCTTATTATTCTTATTTTGCTTAATGACATTTAACTCTGCATGTCATCCCTGAAATTCTGACACACAGAATCACAAGTCCAAGTCCAAGTTAAAAACTCACTACTACTCCATTGCTTTCAATGCCAGCTGATTTGTATTGGATCGTTTTATTTATGATCTGCAATGTTTTTTATGTTTTTCGTGTTGTACTTCATTGTCTGTGTTGCCTGTTGCGTGTTTGTTTGTCCAGCACTTTGTGTGGACTTGTTCCTGTTTAAAGTGCTTTATAAATAAAATGGTATGGTATGGTAAGTGTGAACTGTGTCACAGAGTAAACACAATAAAAACATGTATTATTTGCAGTATTGTTCATTAAAATGGCTCAACACTATTAATGTATTACAGAACATATACATACAGTAGGCACATTTGATATTGTAGGCCATTGCACTAGTTAATACTTTCAGCAAGTGATTTTACTTTAATACTTTAAGTATTTTTAAAAGCAAGTACTTATTTACTTTTACTTAAGTAAAAACATTAATATGGTACTTCTACTTTTACTAGAGTACATTTTGTCTGTTTATTTGTACTTTTACTTAAGTACAGTGTTTGAGTACTTTCTCCACCACAGCACACCACAATTATGCAAGATTAATGTTATGCTGCAGACAGTATATCAAATAAACAAAATACTTATCTGCACAGCCATAAGTTTATATTGGACTACCGTACTCATGTCACAGAAAGCACAGTGGTTCTTACCTTTAGAAGTTCTTTCTGGTCTTTTTATTTGCAACTCTTCCAATGTTGCTGGTTAGCTCAAAATCTTACTAATTTCTAGCTTTTTTTTAAAAAAGTCAGTTGACTTCAGTGCTTACGTTTCCCACTGAAATGGATGGTGCCGCTTCCTGTCTGCTCTCATTTATTCCATACATTGTCCTCTTGTTTTGTTGGGAAAAAGTTAGATACACGGACAGTGGTGAGCGTGTGTTTCTGTTTGAAACTGCTAGTTTGCACCCGCCCCCCTCGAACTGTAGTTGGCTAGAATGTTGCCTCGGCTTCATTGATTGGTTGAATTGTATGACGGACAAACAAAGATAGGAAAAACAGAAGAATGCACACTCGGAGATTAAAAACAAACAAACAAAAAACTTCACGTCGTCCAGTCTGTCAGGGGGGGCACAGCTGACTCTGCGGGGGGGCAATGCACCTCAATGCCCGCCCATGCCGCCGGGCCTGTACACTGGTGACCCACGTGAATTGAATATGTCGACATCTGAAGCTCCAGCCAGCTCTCCTCAGATGTCCGCTGCTGTGGAACCTCCACAGGCGGCCCCGCTCGCTTTTTCGGTGGCCGTTAAAATCCCGGACTTCTGGCTGCACGCCCCTCAGTCGTGGTTCGCCCACATCGAATCACAGTTTGCTCTTCGCGGGATTTCTGCAGACGACACCAAATACCACTATGTGGTCGCCTCGCTGGATCCGCTGTCAACCCAGCGGGTAATGAGCCTGCTCCAGGACCCTCCTGCACAAAGAAAGTACGACGCCCTCAAGCAGCTCCTCCTGCGGCGTTACTCACTTTCAGTTGCGGAGCACGCTGAGAAACTTTTTTCCCTCTCCGGTTTGGGGGATGGCACAGCTCTTGAGCTCATGGAGAGCATGTTGTCCTTGATGGGATCAGAAGTCTGTGGATTTCTCTTCCTCCACCTCTTCCTCCGCCAGCTCCCGGCTTCGGTGCGCACGGTCCTGGCCAACTCCCCGTTTCTGCGGCAGAGAGACTACCGCTCGCTGGCCGAAGAAGCCGACCGCATCCTTCTGGCTACGAGGACCTTCGCGGTCCAGGCGGCGGTCCCCGGATCTCCAGCAGCACCTGAGCTCCAAGCAACGCCCTCAGCGCCGGACGAGCCATCGGTGGTAGCAGGGGTCGCTACCCGCAGGCGGACAGGAGCCGCCCTTTGTTCCTACCACCAGCGCTTTGGCGCCAAAGCACGACGGTGCGTCCCGCCGTGCAGCTTCAAGCCGCAGGGAAAAAGACGACGCTAGCAGCCGCGGCCGTTGGCGACAAGGAAAGGCTGCTTTTCATCGAAGACTCGAGGTCGGGGAGGCGGTTCCTGGTGGACTCTGGTTCGCAGAAGAGCCTCGTTCCCCCGACTGGCTCCGACAGGTTGGCAGAAGGCTGCGGGCCGATGCTAACCGCGGCTAATGGCTCTCCCATCAAGACGTTTGGTGAAAGGTTGGTGACTGTTTGTTTCCATGAACGGGACTTCCAGTGGAACTTTGTGGTAGCTGCGAGCTCAGTTCCTATTTTAGGGGCTGATTTTCTTTGTGCTCACGGGCTCCTTGTTGATGTTGCTAACAGACGTTTGATCGACGCTGTGTCTTTTTCGTCACTGCCTTGTGCGACGCGAGGAGCTGGGCCTTTAATGCATGCTAACTTTTTAGCTTCGGGTAACGTGTTTCAGCGTTTATTGTCTGAGTTCCCCTCACTGACTGTTCCTAATTTTGCAAACACAAACACTAAACATGGGATCGAACATTATATCCCCACAACGGGCCCCCCGGTTTTCGCACGTGCACGCCGCCTCGATGCTACTAAGCTAGCAATCGCGCAGGAAGAGTTTGCTAACATGGAGCGTTTAGGCATCGTGCAGCGCTCAAACAGTCCGTGGGCCTCCCCCCTGCACATGGTGCCCAAGGCAGACGGCAAATGGCGACCATGTGGGGATTTCCGCCGCCTTAATAACATCACAGAGAACGATCGTTATCCCATCCCCCACATCCAGGATTTTTCAGTGCACCTGGCTGGGACCTCCATTTTTTCTAAAGTAGATTTAGTACGGGGGTACCACCAGGTTCCTGTGCATGTGGAGGATGTCCCTAAGACCGCTGTTAT
Organism: Garcialebias charrua; assembly: GCA_038048925.1. NCBI lineage: Eukaryota > Metazoa > Chordata > Actinopteri > Cyprinodontiformes > Rivulidae > Garcialebias > Garcialebias charrua. Next base: position 42,529 of record JBBPBX010018087.1, read on the forward strand.
CACGCCTTTCGGCCTGTTTGAGTTTTTGCGCATGCCTTTTGGTCTTAAAGGTGCAGCACAAACGTTCCAGCGGTTGATGGATTCAGTCCTAAGAGGACTGTCCTTCGTATTTGTGTACCTGGACGACATCCTGGTGGCTAGCAGCTCGGCTGAACAGCACATGTCCCACCTCCGTGAGGTTTTTCAGCGCCTGGCAGCACATGGCCTGATTGTAAATACAGCGAAATGCCAGTTTGGGTTGCCAGTCATTGACTTTTTGGGCCACCGCATTTCTGCCAGTGGTGCCGTCCCGTTACCAAACAAAGTGCAGGCGGTGTCCGATTTCCCACAGCCCCAGTCTGTTAAAGCGCTACAAGAATTTTTGGGAATGGTTAATTTCTATAACCGTTTCCTCCCCAGGGCAGCACAACTGCTGCGACCGCTCTATGGAGCGCTAAAAAAGAAAAAGCCCAACGACAGTGTTGACTGGACACCAGAACGCCTACAGGCATTTGGTGATGCTAAAACTGCATTGGCCACTGCTGCCCTTTTGGCCCATCCATCCCCAGCGGCACAAATAGCTTTGACAACAGACGCATCTGATGTTGCGGTGGGGGCTGTGTTAGAACAGCAGGTTTCCGGGGTTTGGCAGCCGCTTGCATTTTTCAGCCGTACGCTACGGGACAATGAGCTGAAATACAGTGTTTTTGACAGAGAGTTGCTGGCGCTTTACCTGGCCACACGCCATTTCAGGTTTTTCCTGGAGGGCCGCCAGTTCACTGCATATGTTGACCACAAACCCTTGGTGTTTGCTATGTCAAAAATTTCTGACCCCTGGTCTGCTCGCCAGCAACGCCACCTCGCAGCGGTGTCTGAATTTACTACAGACATTCAGCATGTGGCTGGAAAATCCAACGTGGTGGCCGACTGTCTCTCCCGGGTGCTGATCTCTCCCGTGTACGTTGGCATCGATTTTTCTGCTATGGCTGCGGACCAACGTAGCGACGCAGAAATACTCGAGCTCCAGTCCGGGCCCACAGGCCTCGAGTTGGAGGAACGGCAGGTGAATGACGGAGGTCCTCTCCTGCTCTGTGATGTTTCTACTGGCAGGCCCCGCCCTCTGGTTCCAGTTTCATGGCGACGCCGCGTTTTTGATTCTTTACATTCCCTTTCTCATCCAGGTGTTAGAGCCTCTGTGAAACTGGTCAGTTCAAAGTTTGTTTGGCCCGGTCTGCGTAAAGCAGTTAAGGAGTGGGCAGCAGCGTGTGTCCCATGCCAGCGTGCTAAGGTTAACAGGCACACCAAAGCACCTTTGGAACCCTTCTCCATCCCAGGTCGGCGGTTTGATCATGTGCACGTAGACCTGGTGGGCCCTCTGCCTCCATCACAAGGTTTTACTCATCTGCTGACTATGATAGACCGGACCACCAGGTGGCCTGAGGTGGTTCCTCTGACATCCACAACATCTGCAGTGGTGGCCCGGGCATTTTTGTCTACCTGGGTTGCGCGTTTTGGCCCCCCTTCAGACATTACATCGGACAGGGGCCCGCAGTTTGTTTCTGAGCTTTGGTCTACCATGGCCAAGGGTCTGGGGACTAACGTTCACAGGACCACTGCTTACAACCCCCAAGCTAATGGTTTGTGTGAACGGTTTCACAGGTCATTGAAAGCTGCACTTCGCGCTGCATTGACCGGTGACAACTGGATTGACCGTCTTCCCTGGGTTTTGTTGGGTTTACGTACCGCAACCAAAGAGGACCTGAGCTCTTCCCCGGCTGAACTGGTTTTCGGTCAGCCTGTGCGCGTCCCCGGTGAGTTTTTACCTGAGGTACCCTCACCACAGTTCGCTCCACCGTTGCTCCATTTTTCCTCTCAGGAGGGCTCTGTTCGTGTCCCCGGCCCGGTACACCATTGTTTACCGCAGTCATTTGTACCTAAGAGTCTGGAGTCCTCTAAATTTGTTTTTGTCAAACACAATGCACACAGGACACCACTACAGCCTTTGTATGATGGACCATTTCGGGTTCTTCAACCAGGTCCAAAACACTTCCTTTTAGATTTAGGGGGTCGTACTGAGACTGTCTGTATCGATAGGCTTAAACCAGCTCATGTTATGTCAGATGATCAGGTTGTTACGGCCCAGGCTCCTCGCAGGGGCAGACCTCCATCCACATTGCTAACGGACTGCGGTCCTCCTTCCAGAGACTCTCAACGTCCATTGGAGCCCGAATCTTCTGCAGGCCCTCCTCGTCGCCCCCCGCTTCATCAGACTGATTACGCAGGGCCCAGGTTCAGCCGTTCTGGTCGTTTGATCAAACCCAAAATGCTGGACTAGTGATGGACCTTACTGGGTGTTCTGGGGGGGCGTGTGTGGCGGACCACTAGGGGACTCTACTCACACCCAGTGGACCGAATGTGTTACCGGATGTTTTATTGTGAAAGGTCCAGAGGACCGGATGTTGTATTGTGAAAGGGTTAATATATAAGGTGGTTTTTGGGTGTTTACCGCCAGAATAGTAGGAGTTGATTAAAATGAAGTTCTGCATCCCGTCTTCTGTGTCGTCTCTTCACCACCTCCTACAAGAGGAAAAAATAAGAAGAGAAAAAAACGGCAAGATAAAGGTATGTTTGTACCAAACATAAAAATATTTGTGCAACGGCTAATGGATAAAAAGCTGGCTAGCAACCTTGAACAGTCTGGACTACAGTGTTTGTACTTAATAACTAAGTTTTAATTTTATGTGAGTTGATTCTGGTTGTTGGCACTACTGTACATCGTTTTTTTTCCTTTTTATTTATTTTTTGGCTCAAAACAGCATTTTTGCTAACGCTTGATAGCAATAATTAAAACTTCACAATACATAACAATTGCTAGCCAAATGTTTTACATCAGGCTATATCAATATATTAACGGCTTATAGCTATGCTTGAGTTGGCAATATGTTGTGGACTGTTGAGCATGGTAATTTATGTGACTAATATAAACAATTTTTACACAAACTTATGTTATGTGAAATTCTGCAGGAGCACTGTTAGAATATTTTGGCAGCACAGAATCCGCTCAGTGCCAGTCCATATTACCAGGCTCAGCTGTGGGCGGTGCATTCAGGTAAGAGAAAGACTCGCCATGCAACGTACAATTAATTTTTAGTGTAAGAATTATGAGGAGGTCAATATTACTACTGACCTCTTTATCCTTAATTAATCTACTTATTCAGATTGAATAGTAAATTCACGGATTCTGTTCTTTTTCAGTTTACCCAATATCTCTGTGATCTTTATGATGGATAAATAAACAGAGCCATTAAGTGACAAAGACGTTAACTTAGTTTGATATGTCAAAGAGACACTATCATTTATTTAAAATAAATCAACTAAATTAACACCATTACACTTGATTGACATGATTTCACTTTCTTGCGATTTAACACACATCACACACTTGATTTAACACAACAGACATAAATACTAGATGTTACACATATTTAGTCTGAGGGGCTCTTCAGCTTAAAATAGTTTCCAGCTTAAGATTGAGAGGGAAAGGGAAAAGGA
>JBBPBX010018088.1:0-10959 GCA_038048925.1 Garcialebias charrua
CTTACGCGACTCTGCAATATCGCGTGGACATCGGGGGCAGTTCCCTTGGATTGGCAGACTGGGGTGGTGGTTCCCCTATTCAAAAAGGGGGACCGTAGGGTGTGTTCCAACTATAGGGGGATCACACTCTTAAGCCTCCCTGGTAAGGTCTATTCAGGGGTTCTGGAGAGGAGGGTCCGTCGGATAGTCGAACCTCGGATTCAGGAGGAGCAGTGTGGTTTTCGTCCTGGTCGTGGAACACTGGACCAGCTCTACACCCTCAACAGGGTCCTGGAGGGTGCGTGGGAGTTTGCCCAACCAGTTTACATGTGCTTTGTGGACTTGGAGAAGGCATTCGACCGCGTCCCTCGGGGGGTTCTGTGGGGGGTACTCCGGGAGTATGGGGTACCAGGCCCTTTGATAAGGGCTGTTAGGTCCCTGTACGACCGGTGTCAGAGCTTGGTCCGCATTGCCGGCAGTAAGTCAGGCTCGTTTCCGGTGAGAGTTGGACTCCGCCAAGGTTGCCCTTTGTCACCGATTCTGTTCATAACTTTTATGGACAGAATTTCTAGGCGTAGCCAAGGTGTTGAGAGGATCCGTTTTGGTGGCCTTAGAATCGCTTCTCTGTTTTTTGCAGATGATGTGGTCCTACTGGCTTCATCAGTTCGTGATTTACAACTTTCACTGGAGCGGTTTGCAGCCGAGTGTGATGCGGCCGGGATGAGGATCAGTTCCTCCAAATCCGAGGCCATGGTCTTGAGCCGGAAAAGGGTAGCATGCCCTCTCCGGGTCGGGGAGGAGGTCCTGCCCCAAGTGGAGGAGTTTAAGTATCTCGGGATCTTGTTCACGAATGAGGGAAAACTGGAGCGTGAGATCGATAGGCGGATAGGTGCAGCGTCCGCAGTGAAGCGGGCGCTGTACCGGTCTGTCGTGGTGAAGAGAGAGCTGAGTCAAAAGGCAAAGCTCTCAATTTACCGATCGATCTACGTTCCCACCCTCATCTATGGTCATGAGCTTTGGGTTATGACCGAAAGAACAAGATCTCGGATACAAGCGGCTGAAATGAGTTTTCTCCGCAGGGTGGCTGGACTCTCCCTTAGAGATAGGGTGAGAAGCTCAGTCATCCGGGAGGGACTCGGAGTAGAGCCGCTGCTTCTCCACATCGAGAGGAGCCAGTTGAGGTGGCTCGGGCATCTGGTTAGGATGCCTCCTGGACGCCTCCCTGGTGAGGTGTTCCGGGCATGTCCCACCGGGAGGAGACCCAGAGGAAGACCCAGGACACGCTGGAGGGACTATGTTTCTCGGCTGGCCTGGGAACGCCTTGGGATTCCCCCGGAGGAGCTGCTCCAAGTGGCTGGGGAGAGGGAAAGTCTGGGCCTCCTTACTTAGGCTGCTACCCCCGCGACCCGACCCCGGATAAGCGGAAGAAAATGGATGGATGGATGGATATTACATTTTAATAAAAAATAATAATTCTTCAATACGGTGAGTGGTGGGGTGGCACCCTATAGCACCCTCCATTGATCAGCCACCACTGCCCCACATGGACTTGTTGGAACAGTTCTGTTCTGAAAGGAGGTAAAACCACACAAAGTTCTGTCAACACAAACTGGATCCTCTCCAAGTGTGGAATTAATTTCCAACAAATCATATTTCTTCAGCATTTGTTTCATTTCAGTTTTACATGAAGACAGTTTTTTTATCCAAGGGATTAACAGGTGGTAGTTAGTCATTTAGTTGGACAGTTGGATGTTCAGTTAGACAGGATGTTTAGTTGGACGTTGGATGTTCAGTTAGACAGGATGTTCAGTTAGAAAGGAGATTTAGTTGGAGGGTTGGATGTTCAGTTAGACAGGATGTTTAGTTGGACGGTTGGATGTTCAGTTAGACAGGATGTTTAGTTGGACGGTTGGATGTTCAGTTAGACAGGATGTTTAGTTGGACAGTTGGATGTTCAGTTAGACAGGATGTTTAGTTGGACGGTTGGATGTTCAGCAGGAGATTTAGTTGGGGGGTTGATTGTTCAGTTAGACAGGAGGTTTAGTTGGATGGTTGGATGTTCAGCTAGACAGGATGTTTAGTTGGATGTTTGGATGTTCAGTTAGACAGGAAGTTTAGTTGTATGGTTGGATGTTCAGTTGGACAGGAGGTTTAGTTGGGCGATTGGATGATCAGTTAGACAGGAGGTTTAGATGGATGGTTGGATGTTCAGTTAGACCAGGTGTTTAGTTGGACTGTTGGATGTTCAGTTACACCAGGTGTTTAGTTGGATGGTTGGATGATCTGTTAGTCAGGTTGTTTAGTTGCATGGTTGGATGTTCAGTTAGACAAGAGGTTTAGTTGGATGGTTAGATGTTCAGTTATACGGGATGTTTAGTTGTACAGTTGGATGTTCAGTTAGACAGGATGTTTAGTTGGACGGTTGGATGTTCAGTTAGACAAGATGTTTAGTTGGATGGTTGGATGTTCAGTTAGACAGGATGTTTAGTTGGATGGTTGGATGTTCAGTTAGACAGGATGTTTAGTTGGATGGTTGGATTTTCAGTTAGACAGGAGGTTTAGTTGGGTGGTTGGATGTTCACTAGACAGGATGTTCAGTTAGACAGGAAGTTTAGTTGGATGGTTGGATGTTCAGTTAGACAGGATGTTTAGTTGGATGTTTGGATGTTCAGTTAGACAGGATGTTTAGTTGGATGGTTGGATGTTCAGTTAGACAGGAAGTTTAGTTGTGTGGTTGGATGTTCAGTTGGACAGGAGGTTTAGTTGGATTGGATGATCAGTTAGACAAGAGGTTTAGAAGGATGGTTGGATGTTCAGTTAGACCAGGTGTTTAGTTGGACTGTTGGATGTTCAGTTACACCAGGTGTTTAGTTGGATGGTTGGATGTTCTGTTAGACAGGATGTTTAGTTGGATGGTTGGATGTTCAGTTAGACAGGAGGTTTAGTTGGATGGTTGGATGTTCAGTTATACAGGATGTTTAGTTGTACAGTTGGATGTTCAGTTAGACAGGATGTTTAGTTGGACGGTTCGATGTTCAGTTAGACAGGATGTTTAGTTGGTTGGTTGGATGTTCAGTTAGACAGGAGGTTTAATTGGATGGTTGGATGTTCAGTTACACAGGATGTTCAATTAGACAGGCTGTTTAGTTGGATGATTGGATGTTCAGTTAGGCAGGATGTTTAGTTGGATGATTGGATGTTCAGTTAGACAGGATGTTTATTTGGATGGTTGGATGTTCAGTTAGACAGGATGTTTAGTTGGATGGTTGGATGTTCAGTTAGACAGGAGGTTTAGTTGGGTGGTTGGATGTTCAGTTAGACAGGATGTTCAGTTAGACAGGAAGTTTAGTTGGATGGTTGGATGTTCAGTTAGACAGGATGTTTAGTTGGATGTTCAGTTAGACAGGATGTTTAGTTGGAGGGTTGGATGTTCAGTTAGACAGTATGTTTAGTTGGATGGTTGGATGTTCAGTTAGTCAGGATGTTTAGTTGGATGGTTGGATGTTCAGTTAGACAGGATGTTTAGTTGGATGGTTGGATGTTCAGTTAGACAGGATGTTTAGTTGGATGGTTGGATGTTCAGTTAGTCGGGATGTTTAGTTGGATGGTTGGATGTTCAGTTAGACAGGATGTTTAGTTGGATGTTCAGTTAGACAGGATGTTTAGTTGGAGGGTTGGATGTTCAGTTAGACAGGATGTTTAGTTGGATGGTTGGATGTTCAGTTCGACAGGATGTTTAGTTGGATGGTTGGATGTTCAGTTAGACATTATGTTTAGTTGGATGGTTGGATGTTCAGTTAGACATGATGTTCAGTTAGACAGGTGGTTTAGTTGGATGGTTGGATGTTCAGTTAGTCAGGATGTTTAGTTGGATGGTTGGATATTCAGTTAGACAGGAGGTTTAGTTGGATGGTTGGATGTTCAGTTAGACAGGATGTTTAGTTGGATGGTTGGATATTCAGTTAGACAGGATGTTCAGTTAGACCGGATGTTTAGTTGAATGGTTGGATGTTCAGTTAGACAGGAAGTTTAGTTGTATGGTTGGATGTTCAGTTAGACAGGATGTTTAGTTGGATGGTTGGATGTTCAGTTAGACAGGATGTTTAGTTGGATGGTTGAATGTTCAGTTAGACAGGATGTTCAGTTAGACAGAATGTTTAGTTGGATGGTTGGATGTTCAGTTAGACAGGAAGTTTAGTTGTATGGTTGGATGTTCAGTTAGACAGGATGTTTAGTTGTATGGTTGGATGTTCAGTTAGACAGGATGTTTAGTTGAATGGTTGGATGTTCAGTTAGAGAGGATGTTTAGTTGGATGGTTGGATGTTCAGTTAGACAGGATGTTTAGTTGGATGGTTGGATGTTAAGTTAGACATGATGTTCAGTTAGACAGGCGGTTTAGTTGGATGGTTGGATTTTCAGTTAGTCAGGATGTTTAGTTGGATGGTTGGATGTTCAGTTAGACAGGAGGTTTAGTTGGATGGTTGGATGTTCAGTTAGACAGGATGTTTAGTTGGATGGTTGGATGTTCAGTTAGACAGGATGTTCAGTTAGACAGGATGTTTAGTTGTATGGTTGGATGTTCAGTTAGACAGGAAGTTTAGTTGTATGGTTGGATGTTCAGTTAGACAGGATGTTTAGTTGTAAGGTTGGATGTTCAGTTAGAGAGGATGTTTAGTTGGACGGTTTGATGTTCAGTTAGACAGGAGGTTTAGTTGGACGGTTGGATGTTCAGTTAGACAGGAGGTTTAGTTGGATGGTTGGATGTTCAGTTAGACAGGAGGTTTAGTTGGACGGTTGGATGTTCAGTTAGACAGGAGGTTTAGTTGGACGGTTGGATGTTCAGTTAGACAGGTTTTTTAGTTGGATCGTTGGATGTTCAGTTAGACAGGAGGTTTAGTTGGATGGTTGGATGTTCAGTTAGACAGGATGTTTAGTTGGATGGTTGGATGTTAAGTTAGACAGGAGGTTTAGTTGGATGGTTGGATGTTAAGTTAGACAGGAGGTTTAGTTGGATGGATGTTCAGTTAGACAGGATGATCAGTTAGACAGGAAGTTTAGTTGGATGGTTGGATGTTCAGTCAGACAGGATGTTTAGTTGGATATTCAACAGGAGATTTAGTTGGATGTTTGGATGTTCAGCTAGACAGGATGTTTAGTTGGATGTTCAGTTAGACAGGATGTTTAGTTGGATGTTCAGTTAGACAGGATGTTTAGTTGGATGTTCAGTTAGACAGGATGTTTAGTTGGATGTTCAGTTAGACAGGATGTTTAGTTGGATGGTTGGATGCTCAGTTAGACAGGAGGTTTAGTTGGATGGTTGGATGTTCAGTTATGATCAGTTAGACAGGAAGTTTAGTTGAATGGTTGGATGTTTCGTTAGACAGGATGTTTAGTTGGATGTTCAGTTAGGCAGGATGTTTAGTTGGATGTTCATTTAGACATGCGTTTAGTTGGACGGTTGGATGTTCAGTTAGACAGGAGGTTTAGTTGGATGTTCAGTTAGACAGGATGTTTAGTTGGATGTTCAGTTAGACAGGATGTTTAGTTGGATGGTTGGATGTTCAGTTAGACAGGATGTTTAGTTGGATGGTTGGATGCTCAGTTAGACAGGATGTTTAGTTGGATGGTTGGATGTTCAGTTATGATCAGTTAGACAGGAAGTTTAGTTGAATGGTTGGATGTTTCGTTAGACAGGATGTTTAGTTGGATGTTCAGTTAGGCAGGATGTTTAGTTGGATGTTCATTTAGACATGCGTTTAGTTGGACGGTTGGATGTTCAGTTAGACAGGAGGTTTAGTTGGATGTTCAGTTAGACAGGAGGTTTAGTTGGATGGTTGGATGTTCAGTCAGACAGGATGTTTAGTTGGATGTTCAGTTAGGCAGGATGTTTAGTTGGATGTTCAGTTAGGCAGGATGTTTAGTTGGATGTTCAGTTAGACATGAGGTTTAGTTGGATGGTTGGATGTTCAGTTAGACAGGATGTTTAGTTGGATGTTCAGTCAGACAGGATGTTTAGTTGGATGTTCAGTTAGGCAGGATGTTTAGTTGGATGTTCAGTTAGACAGGAGGTTTTTGTTGGATGGTTGGATGTTCAGTTAGGCAGGATGTTTAGTTGGATGGTTGCAGACTGATGATGAGACTGAATGAGCTGCTCTGCTCTGTTTTGTGATGGACTGTGGTGATTCTGCAGAGTCTCCAGCAGATGGCAGTATTGGACCTCACATTACATGGAAACAGAACAGATCCGTCTCCTCAGACACCGGAGTCCTTCAGTCTGAGCATAAATATGATGATTTCTACTTTTAGTCGTTTCAGTTAGACCTGTCTGGGTAACTGTCCGTCTTCACTGCATCCCATCTTCTGCTTGTTTCTTCCTTCAGCCATCCGTCATGTATCACTTCTTCATCTTCCAAATTCATCTGCACCATTTTACCTGCAGGAACCAGCCGAAGCTCAGCTGATGTTCCACCCTGACAGCTGCTGCAACAATCGGGTTTCATAACCAAAAAAAATCTGCTCAAACTATCAAACCGTCTCTGGGAAGCTCATGCATGCTTGTTGTCCTCATGGAGTTCTCCACCTCACTCTAACCTACCTGAGTGGACAAATGCTCCCATTTGATGGTGCATGGCATGTTGGTGAGGTGTTCTCTTCACAGATGAATACCAGTTCTCACTGTACTGGGCAGAGGGCAGACTGCATGTATGGTGTTATGTGGGTGAGTGGTTTGTTGATGTCAATGTTGTGAATGGAGTGGCCCATGGTGGTGGTGGGGTTATGGTATGGGAAGGCGCATGTTATGGACAACGAGCACCGGTGCATTTTATTGATGTCATTTTGAATACACAGAGATACCATGAAAAGATCCTGAGCTCATTGTTGTGGCGTTCATCCCCGACCATCACCTCATGTTGCAGTAGGATAATGCACAACCCCACGTTGCATGAAGGACCTGTAAACAATTCCCAGTTCTTACACGGCCAGCATGCTCACCGGACATGTCGTCCACTTAGCTCTGGTCAGTGTGGTCCAGTTTCTGAGACTGGTTTTCTGGACACCCCCGGACCTCCCCAATACCTGTGCAGTAATCACGCTGCTTAATCAGCGTCTTGAGGTGGATGGATAGTCTCGGCAAAGGAGAAGTGCTCACTAGCACAGATTTACATACATTTGTGAACATTCTTTGAATGAAAATGACTTTTTGTGTTCATAGAAAAAGTTTTAGATCTTTGAGTTCAGCTCATGAAAAATGGAGAAAAAACTAAAATGTTGCGGTTATATTTTTGTTCAGTATTTTTCTCTTGTGGCTTCACAACAATTGTGTCTGAAATGCTGACACAGCAGAGCTGTGATGACACGCACACACTCTTCACACACAGACACACACACACACACACAGAGACTAAATTATTGTAATATTCTTCTTCTTTGGCTTTTCCCTCTTCAGGAGTCTCCACAGTGAGTCCTCCTCCATCTCACTCTGTCCTCACTCCATCTATCTCCATGTCCTCTCTAACTACACATCCATAGATCTCTTCTTCGTCTTTTTCCTGGCAGCTGCATTTCTAACAACCTTCTACCAATATACCCACTGTCCCTCCTCTGGACATGTCCAAACCACTGTCCCTCCTCTGGACATGTCCAAACCATCTCAGTCTGGTCTCTCTAACTTTATCTCCCAGTTGTTCAACATGTGCTGTACCTCTGATGATCTCATTCCTGATCTTATCCATCCTTGTCACTCCTAAGAACCTCAACATCTTCATTTCTGCCACTTCCAGTTCCTGTCTCCTGTCTTTTTGTCAATGACACTGTCTCCAGACCATACAACAGCTGGTCTCACCACTGTCTTGTAAACTTTTCCTTTGACCTTTGCTGACACCTTTTTGTGGGGAGTGGTGGCGCAGAGGTTAGAGACAGTGGGCCAGTGATCACCAGTTCAAGCCCCGGTACCGACATAAAAAAAATGTGGGTGGAAAAAGGTGAAACACCCACACCTGCCTCCACCTTCATTCACCCCACCCTGGGCCCTTGAGTAAGGCCCTTAACCCCCACCATCTGCTGCCTAAACAGGTCTGTCTTGAAAATGAGTTCTCGTGGCTCAATGAGACTACCTGGATAAATAAAAAGGAAAAATGAAAAATGTCTCAAATCACTCCTGAAACTTTTCTCCATCCTGCCTGGACTCTCTTTTTCCACCTCGTTACCACATTCCCCATTTCCCTGGACAGTGGACCACAAGTCCTTGAAGTCCTGCACCTTTATTTTAATTTGTTTCTTTAAAAAAGACGTATTTTCTTCTTTATTGTAAAAGTAACATTAAAGTAAACAAAAAAAACAACTTTGAGCTAAAAACACTAAAAACGTCTCTGACCGATAATACTATTACTAAAAATGATGTTAAAAAAAAACACTGAGAGAAAAATGTACTGAGACATAATTACAACTACAATAAAACTGAATATTATAATTTAAAATAAACACATCAGCAACAAAATGTTGCTTATTGTAAATAAAAATACGTTTTTCAGTGATTGAGTATGTTGAAGATTCAGGTGTAAAGAAACGTCTGAGCTTCTCTTTAAATTAAATCAAATATTTGTCTTTTTGGAGTTTATCTTCCCAGGGAAACTGCAAAACAAAAAGAAACAAACAGCTTTTACAAAGAGGATAAAATTAATGAGTAATTAAATAAAATCTATTTATAAATATATATTTTTATTTATATATCAAAACATCTCATTTAAGAGGCCGACGGACAATAGTGTGTAACATGATGTGTGCATGTGTGCGTGTGTGTGTGTTTGTGTGTGTGTGTAAAGGTCAAAGCTGACAGCCTTGTAGAGAAGCTGCCATCAGAAGAAACCAGAGGACACAGGATGAGAAACATGCTCAGAAGAAAGAGGTGGATGACTGAGGAGGAGAGGAGAAGCTGCTCAGTAGAAGGATAGATGGATGGATGATGAAGAAACAGATGGAGGGATGGTAAACAGACAGATAAAAAATGATGACAAAGTGATAAATGGATGATGTACAGATGGACAGATGGATGAAAAACAGATAAATGGATGATGAATAGATGGGTGGATGCATGATGAACAGATGGATGTTGAACAGATGGATGGATGGATGAGGAACAGATGGATGGATGAGTAACAGATGGATGGATGGATAATGAACAGATGGATGGATGGATGATGAACAAATGGATGGATGGATGATGAACAGATGGATAATGAACAGATGTATTATGGATGATAAACAGATGGATGAATGATGAACAGACAGATACTGAACAGATAGACAGAATGATAATGAACAAATGGATTGATGGGTGGATGATGGACAGACTGACAGACAGATGGATGATAATGAACAGATGGATGGATGGATAATGAACAGATGGATGTGGAACAGATGGACAGATGGATAATAAACAGATGGATGGATAGATGGATAATGAACAGATGGATGTGGAACAGATGGACAGATGGATAATAAACAGATGGATGGATAGATGGATAATGAACAGATGGATGATGGAACAGATGGATGTTGAACAGATGGATAGATGATGAACAGATGGATGGATGATGAACAAATGGATGGATGGACGATGAACAGATGGATGAACGGATGGGTGGATGATGGACAGACTGACAGACAGATGGATGGATAATGAACATATTTATTTTATTTATTTATTTTATTTATTTATTTCAGTTTATTTTATAGATATACTTTGTATACTTTTTTATACTACTATGCAAAAACTCAGGACAGTGTTACACTTTTACTATTTTATGCTTATGTTTATTAAATGTTTTAGTTTTTAGATGGTTACTGTTGCACCGAGGGACTGAGAGAAACGCAATTTCAATACTGTGTATGTCCTGTACATATTGCAGTTCTGACAATAAAGTTGAATTTGACTTTTGACTTTGAACAGATGGATGAATGATGGACAGACTGACAGACAGATGGATAGATGATGAACAGATGGAGGGATGATGAACAAATGGACGGATGGACGATGAACAGATGGATGGATGGATGGATGGATGATGGACAGACTGATAGACAGATGGATGGATAATGAACAGATGATGGATGATGGACAGACGGATGGATGGATGATGGACAGACTGACAGACAGCTGGATGGATGGTGCAGCTCTCTCAATGATCTTGTGGACACTTGAAGCAGAACTGTGTGTTGATGGTTAGAGGAGCTCCTAGCTCTGAAGGACGCAGAGTTCATGAGACGCCACACTTTGGACCCGTCCTCCTCCAGAACATCTCTCCAGTGACAACCACACAGTGTCTGAGCGTGGCGGTGCGTTCGAGTGACTCCTCGGCTGCTTTAACCTTCACGGTGCCGGTTCGTCACCTCTGTCACGTGACGGGAACGAGTTGATCCAGCTTCTGATCAGCTGCAGGGAAGAACCAACTTCTCATAAGATGAACAAACAAACTTCTTCTTCCACAAAGATGAATGATGATGATGATGATGGTTCTTTTAACCACTTCCTCCTGTTCAACACCAAAATAACTTTTTAATGGAAGCAGCTACTATTAAAATCACTTTAAATCTGTTCCTGATGTTTCATGGACGTCAGAGCAAATCAACGTTTACAGCCATTTCTGCAAGACACAAACTGCACCTGAATGACTTCATGACTTAATGAATGAATGACAATGAACGAATGAACGAATGGTTGTCATTTTCAGTAAAGTGCTTTCAGAGTCAACCTGACTCAGCATTCAGAAACCTTCTGCGGCTCGTCTCAAAGCTGCATTGTTCCATATTTGCTGTCCTTCTTCCCTTGGCCTCCATTTAGTTTCCTTAGTTGTTGTTTTTGTTTGTCGTCAGCAAAGTTGGAGCGGGGGGGGGACACTGTCTGCAGGACTCATTGTGCAAACGGCTCCTCAGAGAATCACCAGAACAGGAGAGCAGAGAACAAGAAGAACTCTGAGCAG
>JBBPBX010018088.1:12581-46057 GCA_038048925.1 Garcialebias charrua
AACTCCATACAATTGGAGCCAGAAAAAGAGTTAAAAACTTACTGAGAGCCGTTTCTCTGCTGTGTCCATCCAAAACTCGCGTTAGCATGTTAGCCCCGCCATTAGCTGCGCCCGTTAGTGTTAGCCCATCCAAGGCTGCCGCAGCTGTTTGTTCGCGTTTTAGCATGTTAGCTCAGTGTCCATCAAACATCTGAGCTGCCAGGCGGATATGGAGGCGAGCTTCCGGCCGTTGCCCGTCAGCTCCGTGTCCCCGGTGGGGCGTTAGCATCCACCCGTCCATCCTACAGCTAGGCTTGTTAGAATGTTAGCTCGTTGCTACTCCGGTCCGGCTCGCTGTCTGTTGCTTCACGCGGTCAACAGCGTCATTTTCCTTCGTCCATCCGTCCCTCCGCAAAACCGCCGTTCAGCTCCCAGCTCATGTATCTGAGCGTAGGAACCTCTGATCGGACACAGTCCGTCCGAAGCCGGCTGTCGAAGCCGGAGCTAACTGGCTAAGGCTAAACTGGTGGGCACTGCCGAAAACTGACTGCCGAAAACTGACTGCCGAAACTGTCAGAAACTGCTGGAAACTGCATAAATCGGCTTAATAATAATAACAAAATAATAATACTAATAATACTTTATTTATAAAGCCATTTAAAACAACCACAGTTGCAACAAAGTGCTGTACACATGAAATCAAGAACATTTAAACACACAATTTTTAAAATTTATTATTATTATATATATTTTTTCATATTTTTATCAATATGATGCGTTCGTAAAGTCGGATTGCCATAAGTCGAGGACCAACTGTATCTCATTATTTTGTAGATAATTTTTGCTATTTTTTTAATAGAGTGGTGGAAATGGGCTTCCATAAGAGAGAGAACAGGTTGAACGACATGAAGAAAAGAAAGAAAAGGCCAATGGAGCTGAAATGAAAAAGAAGAGAAATTAAATAACAGACGGCGTGCGTGTTTGTGTGCACGTTGTGTTTCTTTGTTTTTACTGGGGTTTGTGTGTTAAGGGTGGGTGCTCCTACGGGGGGAGACAGATGAGAGGCCCTGACTGAAGTGACACTGCATCCCTCCTCTCGTCGTCAGGAAGACTCAGGAGGCGACGCTGCTGCGCTCGGAAAAAGGAAAACTGCGAGGCAGAGCAGAACAAGAGGGAACGCCTGGGTCTGCAGGGAATAATGAAGACAGAAAGAAGTGACATGAACATCATCAGGCTGAGACGCTCAGTTCCACAGCATCAAACCGCTGCACGCTTCTGCAAGGACAAACCCAGTCAGCCTTAAATCCTGCCCAGATCTCTGGAGTCCTGCGAGAGAACTCCGCTCATCTTTTCTTAACGTGGAGCTTTCCTGTCAGCTGCACCTAATATATAAATTATTTCACAACATTCCCTTAGAAAATGTACTAGAAAATCTTGAAATAAAGTTCATCCAGATGAAAATCTGTTTAAATGTTGTTTTACCTCTTCAGGGAGGTTCTCCCGCTGCAGCTTTTTAGTCCCTAAAGTAATCTGGATCAACGAAGGAAACAATGGAACAGAACTGGTTTAGTCTGGGTTCAGTAGACTGAATTGAAGAGTCTTCTTACTGGTTAGGTTTGACCAAAACGGTTTCTGATCTGGAACGGAGCGGAGGCTGAATCTGATGACTTTTCATCCATATTCACTTTCTCCACAGCTGCCATCCATTTTAATCATCAATCAGGCCACACCTGTGCCTGATTGGGAAGATTGCTCTGCCAGACCTCCTTCTGACTCTGGGACATTATGATATTGTACAGTAAATAATGGACAGCCAGTAAACTGGTTTCTGAACAGTTTTACTAAACTTAATTTAGTGATTTCCAAGTTCTGCTCTGTCAAGTCTTCCAAGATCTCTTTGTTCCTTGTTTTTTATTTACTGTATTTTTCAGAGTATAAGGCACATTAAGCGAAACCAAACAGTCAGATAAGTCAAACTTTAGTCAACTCGTTCACAATAACTCTCAACATTGTTCAGTTGTACCACATAAAATTGGTTCGAGGTCAGTAAGCACAACGAGAATTAATAAATAAGGTGAACTGGATTACAAGGCTCCCTGTCGATTTCTGAGAAAATTACAGGATTTTAACTGCGCCTCATTGTCCCAAAAATACAGTATTCAACCTTTCTTTATACAGATTAATCACATTGAACCTCAGAGACTCATTTATAAGTGAGACCTGTTTGTGACTTTGCCCTGACATCATCTTGCCCCCACAACCACCCAAACATCAACCTGGATCAGAAACCACCTAACAACAACAATCTGCTCCTCTCCAACGACATTCACCTCCTCTGGATCATCTCATCCCTCCTGTGGAAACCTAGGACTTGGTCTCACCCTCCTCTCTGGTGCCATCTACAAACATAAACAATTGTAATGACTATCTGTAAACAAGATCCAACCTTAAGAATTACCATATTGTTTGTCATGTAAGTTGCTCCTTTTTGCATAAATTTGCAAGTCCTGCGACTTGAACACCGAAGTGACTACGTTCTTTCCCCCAGTATTTATAATCCAATTTTTGGCTGAGATCTGACGATTTCATTCATTCTGACATGGAAAATGTTGAACACTACCATTTTCAGCCACTAGAGAGCCCTCGGCTAGAATGGCAAGCCAAGTGTCTCATTAATTGGTAAAAATGGCTTTTAATGAGACACTTGTCTTGCCATACAAAGCCACCTGCATCTCACTCCAGAACTCCTGGAGCAAACTTCAAATCAGCTTCATTTTGCCGCACCGCCCAGGTGAAATGCATCTGATTTGACCGTTAAAGTGCATTTATTAAGGAAAAGTTCAACTGAGGCACCTTTACTATAATGCCGAGCAAACAAATAGTTGTTTTTAGGTGATTATCTTGGTAAATTTTGAAGAAATGCACAGCGAGTCCTCCCTCTGCATGCTTCCACAGCCGCGAATCGGCTTTTGAAATGCAGCTGATTTGACCGTTAAAGTGCACTTATTAAAAAAAACTTAAACTGAGACACCCCTTTGATATAATTTCGAGCAAACAAATAATTGTTTTTAAAGGTTCAGTATGCAGTTTCTGTAGAACTGCAGCACTTAGAAATATTTTCAACAGGCAAAGCATTCTGATCCCTCCCCCTCAGAGCCATATGTGGCTCTGCCCCCTTGTGGTCTGTTGAATTTCAAATTCAAGCTCTGTTTTTATTGGCTGATTCAAATTCAAGCTCTGTTTTTATTGGCTGGTTACAAACTCTGTTTTTATTGGCTGGAAAATGGCGGGTCACCTTTTCTTTTTAGAAATGCTTATTTACCACCTGGAGAAGCAAGGGGACAATATTTTTTTAAATTTTTTTTCAGAGATTACCTGGCTAATATCAGTCTGTCAGGAAGTAGTGACAGAGTGAAGAAATATGTTCATAAAAAAAGCTACATACTGAAGCTTTAAGGGTTAATCTTGTTAAATTCTTGTTAAAGTCCTCCCGTGCACGCTCCCGCGGCTGCCTTTTGGGAGCCAATCAAATTTTGGCACAACACCGGCCCACGTTTCCAGGTGATCAGCGGTGACGCATAATAGATGCAACTTATTTTTTTATGTTTTTTCCACTTTATTAGACATATTTGGACTTATGCAACTTATATTGCGGTGCAACGTGCACGCCGGAAAGTATGGTACAAATACTCACCTTGTCCTTTTTTACCTTCCAGCCCTGAACACCACCAACACTTGTACATAAAATCACTTAGCTTTTATACTTCTGACTGTCTCTTTCTCAGTCTGCTAACTTGGAGTCAACAATATCTAAAATCATGTTAGCATCATTGAATTTCTATCACAGTTTCTCCAACCAAAGTCAGAAATGTTTTGTAGTTTCAGGATATTTCCTGTGAGTTCAATCAAAGCATGAAGGAATAAATGTTCTTCTGTCGGGTCTGACAGCCCTACCTCCCCTCTGAAAGGTGAATCAGCAAAAAATGCTGCGTGAGAGTTGAGCAGCAGCTTCATTCAGCAGCTTGAAAACATTTTTCTTGTTGCGTTTCATTGCCACAGTTGTAAAAAAAAAAAAAAAGAGCATTGCTCAGAACATTTCTCATCTTTAATAAGTGCTAAATAATTAGAATATATTTTTCTGTGAATGGCGTTGAGCTTTGACCTTTTGTCTGTGCGGGAGTGTTGTGTGTCCTCCAGGATCCGGTTCTTTGTGTTCTGAAGGAGGAAGCACTAATGTTTATGTTTATGTTTATTAAATTTGTTCTTTTTTATACAAAAAACACAATACAAAACAATCCCATAAATGATAATCGTACAAAATATTAAAAAAAGAAAGGTAGCAGAAAGAAGAAAAAAATCTTATTATTTCTGCCCCTTTTTTCAAACAATCAGTTCAAACAATAATAATCTTCCAGTTACAGTACAAAATGAATAACTCTTTCTAATTTTCTAACTAATACAATACACATTACGCTACTTCATTTTTTTTTTTTTAACAATTTAGTTTTGATCATTTTCTTAAATGTAAACATTGACTTGGCATTTTTAACTTCATTCTCCAAACCATTCCATAATCAATTCCCTGGATTGAGGTAGACCGTCCCTTCAAACTAGTTCTGAATTTTGGTTTTACAAATATCTCTGTCCCCTTAAGATTATAACAACTTTGTCTTTTAACAAAATGCATTTGGATATTTAAAGGTAATGCATTATTCTGAGCCCTATACATAACTGATAAAATATTATAATCTACCAAATCATGGAACTTCAATAACTTCAGTTGATAAAATAATGTACTAGATGGATGACAGTAATGTTTTCTAGTGATAATTCTTACAGCTCTTTTCTGTAATACAAAAATAGGCTTTGTGATTGTTTTACACGCTTTCCCCCAAACATCAGATTAAGTGTGGAACAATGATTGTGTTATACAACAAATACAGAGCTTTATCATTTAATAAGTCTCTGACTTTGTACAGTACTGCAATCGATTTAGCTATTTTTATTCTTACAGAATTTATGTGTTGTTTCCATGTCAGTTTGTCATCAATGATAACACCCAAAAACTTCACCTCACTCACTCTACAAATCTCAACACCCTCAATTTTGAATGGAACATCAACAGTTTTCTTTTTATTACTGAATATCATGTAATTAGTTTTATCTAGATTTAATGATAATTTATTGAGCTTAAACCAAGTTTGTATTTTGACAAATTCTGTCTTCATCAATGTGTCTCACAATGTTCAGACAGTTTGCTCCTTCAGCGTCTAAAAACAGCAGGAAGGTGGGAAGAGTTATAAAGGCCCAACAAATGAGAAGAGATGTCCTCTTCCAGCTGCGTGTTGTTTTGACTCTGAGCAGCTCGATGTGTTTAAAGCACATCTTAGTTAAATCAAAGGTGCCGGCTGTAAAAACATGAAACAAACGGATCAGTTTTCAGTTCTGACACCTCTTCCTCTTCTCACGTCGCACATGAAATACAAATCTTCACCTCGCTGTCATGCTACTCTGATCAATCACTGCGCTTAGTGACAGTTGCCATGACAGCAGTCACATGATCAAAGACCACACCACAGGTGTGTGAAGGTACCCTGAGGCGTGACCTTGTACATCAGCGTGAACACACACTTCCAGTCCAAACACAGCTCCAACGGCAGAGTGAAATCTGATGAGACGAACAGATCAATAATGATAATATTAATAACGAGCCGGGAGTCAATTAAAACTCCACTCGATGTTTATTATTGTTGTTTGTTACAAACACACAGAGGCTGAAGCACACAACGAGTCAAGAAGATACAGCTCAGAGTCTGACTATTATCTCACAATCAGTACACACACACACACATTCTCACACACAAGAACAAAAATGAAAGACTTGGTTCTGAGCGAGGTCCCATCCCAGTTCATGTTGTCAGACAAAACAAATGGTTTGAAAACAATTTGATGAGTTTTAACCACAAAGGTCACAGACAGACCAACACCATAACATGATAATGCTCAGTCGGGTCATCTGGATAGTCTCTTTTTGTAGAGACATTTCGCCCTCTATCCAGAGGGCTTCATCAGACTGAGGAGTTCCAGTAAACTGTTTCCCCACTAAGCAGTACACTCTCAGACTGAGGAGTTCCAGTAAACTGTTTCCCCACTAAGCAGTACACTCTCAGACTGAGGAGTTCCAGTAAACTGTTTCCCCACTAAGCAGTACACTCCTTAAGTGGACCAACCAGTTTGCTGGAGATAAGATGGTTTCTGGGGGCCGTCCTTTCCCCCGTCGACTCCTCACAGGCAGGCATCCACAGCCAAAGTGGTTCAAGGCATCAAAGTTCATGCTCAATCATCCAGCTACCAAATCCACGATGAAGCCCTATACGGATAGAGGGCGGAGTGTCTCTACAAAAAGAAACTGTCCAGATGACCTGACTGAGAATGATTGGATTTGGTATCTGGATGATTGAGCATGACCTTTGATGACTACAACACGATCCTGAACTAAGCACCACGTGAAACATGGTGGTGGCGGTGTCATGCTGTGGGCACGCAACAGGGAAGAGTTGACGAGAAGATGGATGGAGCTAAATCCAAGACAATCCTGGAAGAGAAAAAACTCAGAAAGTTTGACTCCAGAGGGTG
Source organism: Garcialebias charrua (assembly GCA_038048925.1). Taxonomy (NCBI): domain Eukaryota; kingdom Metazoa; phylum Chordata; class Actinopteri; order Cyprinodontiformes; family Rivulidae; genus Garcialebias; species Garcialebias charrua. The sequence continues at coordinate 19,197 of JBBPBX010018088.1, forward strand.
ATCAAGGACAAGGTTCATCATTCACATCACATGTGGTACATGAGGTGGAACGAAATTGTGTACAGATGTTCCCAGTTACACCCAAAAATAAAAAATTTATAAAATGTAAAAGAAACAGTAAATGAGGATCTAAGAAACGCCAAATGGTACACTAAAAGATCTAACCCATACGTAGGTCACTGATGGTGCAAAACACCGAACAACAGCAGCACGGACACGAGTCTTTGTGGGTGGATGCGTACGAATGAATGAATACAGCAGCATGAAATAATCAGCAGCATGAGATCAGCAGCATGGATAATCAGCAGCACATATCAACAATCAAAGTTGCATTGCAGTGATTCTTTTCCAGAGCGATAATCCTGATTCATGAGTCTAACAGCTTCAGGGTAGAAGCTGTTCCTCAGTCTAGTGGTTCTACACGTAATTCTCCTCAACCTTCTGCCTGATGAGAGCAGGGCAAAAAGTGCGTGTGCTGGGTGAGTGGGGCCCTTCGTGATGCAGGTGCATCAGAAAAAACTCGCCACACTTCAGAAGCTCAGCTGTAAAAATTAAACTACTTTCTTTCCACTCTCCACTATGATCTTTTTTGTGTTGTTCTGCCGCATAAAGTCCCAGAAAAATATGTTAAAGTGTGTGGATGGCTAAATTTTTTTAATTTAATTTACAACTGACCTTTCCCACGACTAACAGTTTCTGTATTTACAGAAAAAGATCCAGTTTTAAGGGCACATCCTGAGAATTTCTGTCATATTCTCTGCCCTCATCAATATTTTTTACATTATTTCTCAGAGTTAAAACTCCCACTTTCAACTAAAATGAGACGTGATAAAGACTCGATCTGTTACAGATTAGCAGGCTGATTCGGATCATTTAATTTGTTATTTTAAGGGACTGATAAAATTGTAACAATGGCCAGATCTGGCCCACAGGCCTTGATTTACACAACAAGCCTTCTGCCGAGAGTTAGGCTGAGAGTAGGGAGATAAAGCTTCCGGAAAGATTAAAAGCAAGAACAGAAGCGAAAAGCTGAGTAATGATGGAGGCTTGAACTCTGGCAGACGACGTATCGATTTTTGTCTCCTTAAGACCAAAAAACCCGGAGACGTGACCTTTTGTTTGCTCTGATGAAAATGTAGCTGTAGCGTTCTGCTGCTCACAAATCTCTCTGAGGTGGAAGCTGAACTGAATCCAAAGAGACTTCCTGGTGAGAGATATTTACAACCGCTCCATCTGCTGAGTCCTCGATCCCTCAGCAGATCCACGATGGACCGGAGGTGGAGCCGTGGACCGAGCTGCTGTTTCTGTGCGAATAATGGGACCTGTAACCTGATCAGACAGGTGTGTGAGCATGTGCTGCTGCACGCAGCTGTCAGCCGTCCTGTCCCTTCACCTCACTGATTTTTCACAGGAAACACAAACTAGAGTCTGTGACCAGGACCAGACTCCTGGCAGAGAGCTACCTCACTAATGGGACACTTCTCCACATCTGGATGAAAACTCAAGAAGAAGAATGAAAACATGGTGATTCTCAAAAGTACTAATATATAATATTATATTATATATATACAGGTAGTCCTCGAATTACGATGGAGATCCGTTCCTACGCCGAGTCGTAAACCGAATTTCGATGTAAGTCGGAACATACGTACGTACTGCGCCTTATACGTAAAATACTGTATTTTACCAAGCACTTAGCCTATCCTAACACAGTACCCTACATAATTATCAAAAAACACATACATTTGGGAGCCATAATGAAGGAAAAAATAGTTAATTTCCTACTGGGATGCTGTGGTGAAGCCGTCCGTCCCTTCTCCGTATTCTCTATTGCGTTTACGACGTAAAACCGCCATCCAGCTCGGTCCATCTGCCGTATTCCGCTCAGTTTACGACGTAAAACAGGGTTCACAGTACAGTCAGACTAGACTTAGCTTTTATAGATTTTTCTACCTGGATTATTGAGCATGCAGCAGGGTTCACAGTACAGTTTTGTTTTGTTTTTTGAATGTCCAGAGGACCAGAATTAGCTTTTTTAGAGAGTACAGGGCAGAATTCCACCGCAGCTACGTTTAATACGTAAAACCGGAAACTACGTAACTCGGCTTTTCAAAATAAATGTTAAAATTTTTTTTATTTATTTATTTTTTTTTATTTTATTTTATGGGAGATGTGTCGTAACCGCGAAACGTCGTAACCCGAGACTGTCGTAAGTCGAGGACTACCTGTATTTTTTTTTCAGCTGGAAAAGTGAACGCTAAATTTAGAATAAAGTCTGTAGTTTGGATTAAAATACTGATGAACTGTCAGGACTGAAACGTGAAAACATTTCAAATAAAAACGAAATTCAAAGACAATTCTATGTTTGACGTCTCTGTGGGACAAAACTCTGTCTCCCTGTCCATCTGGGACAACACGCTGCACTCGGACGAGAAGGGAAATGTAAGTCAATTCACGTTTTTTTTTAGTTTCATTCTTCTGAGGAGGATGATATAAACCTCCCGGTCCTAATTTGAATCCAGTTTATGAAGCGAGTGTCAACTGGAAGAGAGGCGTCGCTTCCACCCGTGCACGTAGGTGGGAACACGCTGATGGTGACTGCAGTGTGAAAGGTATTCCTGTGGAGAAAATGTTCCAAATTAAACTTGATAAAATACGTCCCGTGATGCATCCTGCTCGGAAAGGAACAAACGTCTCTGTCTTCGTGCTTCCTGGAAGAACAGACTGTACACTCGCTGATTTCAAACATTCACATGTTCCAGACAATCCCACGTCTGCCGTGGTCTGCTCCGACAGAAATAATCTGGACCGGTGAAGAAAACAGAGATTAACAGCTAATCTTCTCCAATGTGTACTGTAAAAGGAACGTTTTTTAAAGTCATTTTTCTGGTTGTTGTGTGTTTTATAGATAAAATGTTCAACAAACAGAATTTTGTTTTCAAAACGTTAAAAATAAGATGTTTAAAAAATGAATACAGTAGAACTCATCAGAACTTCAAACTGAGGGAACGTCTGCACCAGATTTACGGTAATGGACTAACTTTTCTTAAATCTCTAACAAAGTTAAGTCGTCTCCTCTGGGTGGGTTAAAAAAATTTGTTGAAACATTTTGTCTTTTATCCAAAAGACTTCTTCAGTCTGAAGAGCTGCAACAAACAGTCAATAAATATCACCATCTCATAGTGGATCAACCAGTATGCTACAGCCAAAACCAGATGCTCACATGATAAAGGACCATCAGCCTCATGACTGATATTTAGTTCCCTGACGGCCACTTACTATTCACAGAGGGCTGAGTGATACTAACAATAACAGCATTGTAAGAAGGTGACAAATGGACCCAGAGGCCTCCACCTCTGTTTAATGATGGATGGTTTCTTTTCACAAAGATGGCCTCCTTTACTCCTCTTTCAAACCATCATTCCTCTCTATCAAGGATGTGAACACCTTCATCCCTGAAAGAGTGACCGCTGGCCTGGAGATGAGTGTAGACCGCAGAGTCCTGACCTGATGATGTTGATCTTCTGTGCTGGGCCATCCTTTTGGCCAGTGGCTGTTTAGTTTCCCCGATATAAGACTGATCACAGCCCTCCTGACACTGAACAACATACACAACATTACTCTGTTTGTGCCAGGGGACTGGATCTTTGGGATGAACCAGTCTTTGCCTTAATGTATTTTGGGGTTTGAAAGCCACTGGGACGTTGTGTTTAGAAAATAAACGTCTCATTGTCTCTGAAACTCCCACAACATACGGAATGACCACTGGTCTGGGTCTGGGTTCCGTCTTTTCACCTGATGGCTGGCTGAAGTACTGTTTGGTTCCCTTTCAGTCTGGTCTCTCGGTGCAACATACTTGCTATGGGAATTGCGCCCCGCACGATTACCTGAAGGAATATACTCACGCCTTTACAGCATGGGCGTCAACGCCGCGCCAGAGGCCCCGCCCTCTGGGTACTTAAGCGGCTGACGCCCATCCATCTTTCTCTTTTTTGCTCTTCACCTCGCTAAACCTGAACTACCTCTTCGCGGGACTTCTTTGTTGCTTCATCGCTCAACTTGAGGTGAGCTTGCTCCCTAGAGCGCACAGAGAATTATTCCTGCCTATTGCTGGACTAGCGAAAGCTAGTCTGGCACATTTTCTATTAACCTCAAAGTATTTTCTTCTCCTCTCTCTACAGATTGCTTCGCTCGAAAGCGCCAACTACACCACAAAAAAAAAAGCTACTTTGCCAACTCCTGGCGAGCTAGCCAGCGAAAGTGATGCAACGGAGGAGACATTTCAAGGAAAAAGAAAAAGGATTCTGGAAGGACTCGCTCAACTTATCTCGGACATGCCTCCGGAGAAAGGAAAGCGAAAGGTAAGACTTCCAAGGAAAACCAACGGGACGGCGAGCCCAACGGGACGGCAAGCCCAACTTCGCGCGCCTGTCCCAGCGGATGCAATTTCTCCCTCGCGGCGACAGACACCCATGAGGCCTGTTCAGTCTGCCTGGGAATGCTACACGCAAAAACAGCGCTGGATACGCCCGACTTTTACCCACACTGCAGCCTCATGATGGATGCGGTGCTGCAGCACCGGGTTGACCTCGTCGCCAAAGCCATGGGCACTTCAGCAGTACCAGCGGATGCGGACACCACGGAGCCTCTCACTCCCACGCCGGAGCACGAGAACATGGCTCTACACGATAGCACACGAGTCGAATGGGGTGACAGCCCTGACATGCTGGCTCCTATGGTGGACTTAACAGTCGAGTTCGACACCGAGGCATGATGAACGAGGACGAGATCTCGATTTCAGCCTCAGGCAAATTTTCAGCGGAGGACGCAGACGTGGAACTGGAGGATCAGGGAGAAGATCTCTCCCAGACCCCGGTACCTGTGCTCCCAGAAACCGACTTTTCCATCCCTGCTCTGTTCGACCTATGCCACAGAGTAGCGGACGCGCTGCACATCCCATGGCCTGAGCCGCCGCCTTGCCAACAGGTCACGAGGCTAGCAGGAAACTATTTTTATTCGAAGCAGTAGGCCGCCACGAGGCAAAGGATGCCCGTGTTCCCGGACTTCCTCACAGAACTAACTCGCACCTGGGCTCAGCCAAGAGCCCCCATGCTCATTCCCCTCTCACAGTTCCTCGAAGTAGATGGGATGGATGAGGTGAGAATAGCTAACGTGCCTCAGATTGAGGACACACTAGCGTCTCACCTGGCTCCTAAGTCATCCGGGACAAAACCAACTCTTCTCAGCAAGGCTTGTCGAGCTTCAGCGTCTCTACTCGAGAAGTGCTACAGAGCTCAGGGACTCGCGGCGCGCGCCATGAACGTGTCCGCGTTGATGCAGGCTTACCTAGCGGAAAAGCTGCAACAGCTGCAGGTAACGACGGACAAGCAGGCTGCCGCCGACTTGCTGGACAAAGCCCGTAGGGCAACAGACTTTGATGATAGGGACAGCCGCTGTTGCTCAAGGCAGAAGCATGGCGGAAGTGGTCATCGCGATTCGCCACCTGTGGATGACTTTAACGGATCTTCCTGAGGGACAAAAGGTGCCTTTTCTCCACCACTCGATAGAGCCGACGGGATTATTTGGTAAAGCTTTGGAGCGAATTCAGACCAAGCTGGACCAAAGGCGCAGACAGGCCGAAGCTCTCCGGGTGGGCATTCCCCGGAGAAGCTTCGCCCCCCCAAGGGAGTCTGCTGGAGGCAGACCTGCGCAGCCTCGACACCGCTCGGCAACGCATGCCCCACCGCAGAAGCGGCCAGCATACGAGGAGGAGCCCCGGCAGAGACCCCCGCCGGGCCAACCTCGCACCGAGCACGCATGGAGCAAAAACAGGTTTGTTCCCCGCCAGGCGGTCAGACACAGGGCCTCCTCGGCGAACTGGGACAACAGACAGAAACGTGCCTGATGAACCAGGTCCACGTTCCCACATTACACGATCACCCGCCCACGTGGTACTGGGAATGATCCCTTCATGTCCAGACTTTATTTGTAACACGGTACAAAAAGCTGGTAAATCTATTGCATGCACAAATCATGCTCTCTCTGCTGTGAGTGACATAGAATCATGTACGTCATTGCACATAAGCACAAATAAAGCTCATAAAACAGCCCCTCTCTGTTTTATTGACTCTAAAAAAAAAAAAAACACACAAATAACTTCAGCAGAACAGGTCCCTCTGGCCTGCCAGCCGTCATAAAGGGAGGGGGCCATTCCCCCCCCCCCTCCCTCATGGCCCACGGGGTGTTAGTCTAATCAATAAACCCCAGCAGGGTGCCTCTGATTCGTCTGCAGTAAACAGACACAGAGGCGTCTGCAAGCAGCCCCCACACCCCTCACAGAGACAGGTGAGGGGGGTCACGTGCTCAAGCCCCCGCTCCATTGTGAATAACGGGGCAGCCAATACACTAACCAGGCGAACACGTGACATGTCCGCACCTCAGGGAGGCATGCCGACAGAATCTAACGACGGGGGGGGGCACGTCAGATGCCCACAGGCAGCCACAAGCTTCACACCTTCACAGCAGCAATTGTGTTCAAGCTGCTGTGCATGTAAACAAATCAGAGTTGAATCAGATCTCTCTTCCTGTTTTTCAAAGGGGACTGGGCTCTCTATCACCAAATAATCTAAAGTCTGCCAAACTAAAATGAGCATCTCCACGTTCTCACGTTGCAGATTGCAGATGTCCCTTTATTATTAATGAGGGACATGCAATGTCCAGGCAGTGATCAGACAGCACGTGACCTTCCTCTCTGTGTTGATCCAGCTCTGCTCTCAAACAAAATTCTCCCAACGGACCATTCTAGAAAACGGATTGGAGTCAGAAGATCTACTTGTTTACAAAACTCGCAGTCTCCCAGTCCCATGACCCCAAACTTGGAGGGGGAAAATAAGACTTTCTGCTCCAACTCTGTCTAATACGGATGACAGGCCGCATCTGCCCTTGATTACCCTCGAGCAGAGCAGCCTGGTAGCACATCGGCAAGGAAGCCCTCTTCCCAACTTGGTTGACCCCCAGGGGTTCACAGCCTCCAAGGCCCCTGGAGGAGAACTGGATGCACCAACTTCTCTTCTTCAGGGCCAAACTATGTCACCAGAAGGGTTAGTCCAGCCGCTTAGGCCAGGAACTGTCAAAAATTTCAGCTTGTTGGCAGAAAAGAACAAGCTGATGACGTCAGGCCTGCCAGAAAATGTGGTAAAAACCATACAAAATGCCTTTGCTGTGTCAACACAGTCTCTATATGCACAGAAGTGGCGTGTTTTTGAAACCTGGTGCTCAGAAAGAAATATTTCTTATGCATGCGACTTGGCTCAGCTCCTGACCTTCCTTCAGGACTTACTGGAAAAAGGTTGTTCTTACTCAACGATTAAAGTTTTCCTATCGGCTATTTCAGCCTGTCACGAAGGCTGGGGACACAGGACACATGGAACGTATCCAATCATAATAAGATTTATGAATCATAATAAGATTTATGAAAGGTGTGCTTCGGACTAAACCACCCAGCAGGATTCTGACCCCTGGTTGGGATCTTGGCCTGGTCTTGGGGGCTCTCTGTGACCCCCCATTCGAGCCACTGAGCGAGGTTAAGATAGATTTGTTATCTTATAAAACCGCTCTACTCCTGGCACTTTGCTCGGCGAAATGCGTGGGTGACCTCCATGCATTGTCTGTACATCCAATGTGTACCAGATTCGCCCCTGACGGGTCAAAGGTCACCTTAAGGCCTAATCCCGCATACACTCCCAAGGTCTTGACTTTGAACCACAGGAGTCTAGACTTTGATCTCTCCTCCTTCCCACCTGCTCCTGTCCTCACTCAGGAACAGGAAAGGCTGAAGGCTCTCTGCCCCGTGAGAGCTTTACGCACTTACATGCAGAGAACAGCCGAATGGAGAAAAACAAATCAACTGTTCGTCTGCTTTGCAGCACCTGCTACCGGAAAGGCCCTATCAAAACAACGCCTTTCACATTAGGTGACTGAGGCCATTAAAAGGGTGTACAGTAGCAAAGGTCAACAGGTGCCCTCTGGGGTGCACGCTCACTCCACTCGAGGCTTGGCCGCTTCCTGGTCATTGTTCAAGGGTGTACCAGTTGCAGACATCTGCGCTGCTGCAAACTGGAGCTCATTAAACACTTTCGCAAAGCATTACAGTTTGGATGTTACTGCGTGTGACGTCACTCAGTCTGTCCTTTCTAACACACAGTAGAAAGTAGCCTTGAGATGCCTGCTGGTCAAGGGCAGACGTTCACTCTAGTCAAGTCAAGTCAATTTTATTTTTATAGCACAGTTAAAACAGATAAACTGTTATCAAGGTGCTTCACACACACAACATAAAAGAGGTTTAAAAATTTACAGAACAGTAACACACATCACTAGTAACAATTATGATATTAACAGCAGTAAAAGTAAATAAAAATGTATAAGAACAATATTAAAATGAAAAATACAGTAAAAAACACAGTAAAAAATATATATACACTACGTCAGCTCACACAGTATGAAACACCAGACAGAACAGATGAGTGAGAGACTCTAGCATGCATTTTACTGAGCATTTCAAGGGCGTGAATGGATTACGTTCCCATAGCAAGTATGTTGCACTGAGAGACCAGACTGAAAGGGAACTGAAAGTTATGCACCATAACTCATGTTCCCTGAAGGAAGGGAACGAGGTGCAACATATCTGGCCCTTTTCAATGCTGAAAGCTCGGTGAAGTGCAATTTTGGAGAAAGATGGATGGGCGTCAGCCGCTTAAGTACCCAGAGGGCGGGGCCTCTGGCGCGGCGTTGACGCCCCTGCCGTAAAGGCGTGAGTATATTCCTTCTGGTAGTCACGCGGGGGCTCAATTCCCAAAGCAAGTATGTTGCACCTCGTTCCCTTCCTTCAGGGAACATGAGTAAAGGGCGAAATATACCTGAGCGTACATGCAGTACGCCTATACGCCACGTACGTACGTCAAGACAAAAGCGTAGCCCCGCGTAGCCCCTCAGGGCATGTACGCGCAAAGCTTTTTTTTTTACGACCGCGGACGCTTGCGCGGTGTCTGACCATAAACTTCCCCGGCGCCGGACTGTTTTGTATGTTACACAAATGAAATAAATTCCCCTTCTTTATCGCTGATCGGGCCTTTTCTTTTGTTTTTTTGCCTAAAGTCAAGTAACCGCTTCTTCCTCCGTTCACTCGATGACTGAAATGAATGAATTCAGGTCCTACCTGGGTGCGCGATGTTTTAAATATTCCCTGGTGGACTGTGTGCTGCAGGAAAAGCGCTCCCTGTTATTATTTTTATTTCTGAGATAACTTTTTATAACATATATAGTAGAAACACCGCATCAGAACACCGCAGCGGTCTTCAGCGAGCTGCTCATGATGCATTCTCGAGGTTTCACTGAGCTGACTGAAAGCTGTCAATCATTTCAGTAGGCGTGTCAGCAAGTGACCAATCAGCGAGCTCAGTTGAGTCCCCTCCGCGCGCAGCTGCTCATATTACAACAAGGATCTGGAGCGAGAACGAGAGCGTTTGAAAGCTGATAAAAGCCGAGCTATAGCAGCGAAAACATGCGCACAAAATGCGCGCGTACAGTGGCGTACTTCATGTACGCTCAGGTGTATTCCAGCCTTTATAATAATAATAATAATAATGAATTCAATTTATAACGCGCTTTTCATTAGTGAAAATCTCAAAGCGCTACACACATTGAATGCTACACACATCCATACACCGGTAGCGGCAGACTACCATGCAAGGTGCTTTCCAGTCCTACCGGGAGCAACTCGGGGTTAAGTGTCTTGCCCAAGGACACAACGACACATGGTGTGGGGAACCCTATTGTAAGTGTCCCCTGTCAGGTGCACAAGGACCACAGGCTGTTAGTCTATTTTTGGTTGGAGCACCAGCACCACATGTTTATGGTGCATAACTTTCAGGTTTCTTCTCTGCTTTCAGGAAGGCCCAGTTAGGATATCCACATTGCTCGACTAGAGCCTGTCTTGTGTGGGATTTCTCCTTCCATCTGGCTCCAGAGTTAGTGGGGACACTGTCTGCTCTGTGGTAGCTACAGAGTCCTGATGACTCCTAACTTGTGCTCCAGCGGGTGATGGGAGTCAAACTGCAAATACTGGTCTGTGTGGGTGGGTTTGTGGTACACCTCAGTTCTTCTATCAGAAACTGAGACCTCACAGTATAAGAAAGCCAACCTGCCATCTTCTTAAATATGTTTAAATTCAATAATTTATGATGTTACTTTTTTAGTTCCCTTTCATTCGGTCTCTCGGTGCAACACCATTGCTATGGGAATCAGCACCTCTGCGCGTTGACCTGAAGTACTACACTCACGCCTTTACGGCATGGGCGTCAGCTTCGCGCCAGAGGCCCCGCCTTCTGGACATTTAAGCGGCTGACGCCCATCCATCTTTCTCTTTATGCCCTTCACCTCGCAAATACCTGAAACACTCTTCTCGGATCTTCTCTGTATCTTCATCACTCGACCAGAGGTGAGCTCGCTCCCTACACAGAGCATACAGAGAATCTTCTACTGCGGACTGCTGGGCTGGCGAAGGCTGGCCCGGCACATTTTTCTTCACCCCAAAGTTTTCTTCTCCTCTCTCCACAGAACGCTTTGCTCGAGGGCGCCGACTGCGCGACACCGCTACCCTGCTAACAACTAGCAGGCTAGCCGGCGAAAGCGACACGAGGAAGGAGACGTCTCAGGACGACGTTAGCTCTGCTAACGAGCTTAACTCTTCTCAGCCACGGCTCCCGAGAAGGTAAGGCGAAAACCCAAAAGTCAAAGAAGACCAGTAGGCCAGCGAGCCCCAGCTCCCGTGCCTTTTTCTCTTTTGCTTTTCTACTGCTCGGTTAGCGAATGCTAACTGCGAAGCATGCTACTTGCTAAGCTGATGAAGCTAACAGGCCAGCAGCCCGAGCAACTCGGTGAGAGGACGCCCTCGGACGAGGAACCCTGGCAGGCCGTGAGCTCCGGCTCCCGAACCTGCTTCAGCGGATCTGGATACCCCCCCTTTTCAGCAGCGGACACCCACGAGGCCTGTCCGCTCTGCTCTGGGAGGCTACACGCAAGGACACTCAAAGCTTTTCTCGCAGATGACCCCGGAGAAAGGAGAGTGGAAACGGAATAACTCCGCCGTTATCTGGCTAGCTCCCACGGTTAGCATGGCTAACCAGGGGCACCCACGACAACACGTGGCAGAAGACAGCGTTGCTAACACGATTAGCGCGGCTACGAGCTAACAACGAAGGACTCTATCGTGAGGTATGTGAAAATGCTTGGACTAGCTTGCTAGCTAACCTTCTCATATTTTGCCTTTTCCGCTATCCTGCGAATCGACGGTAGAATTCATCGCATGATGAAGTGTTTTATGACAATGCTACGCTGCTCGAGGGCCCGTCTTAGCACTGCTAGCGGGCTCACAAGTACCTCCACGTTTAGCCCCGGCTAACGAGGAGACTTTGTCCAGCACAGTCTAGAAGGAGGATTTTCAGCTACCTGTTCAGCTGCGCTACCTGGTAGTTTTTTCCTTGCAACATCGATGACGCTGAGAGCTTATCCACCCATGAGGCTCTGGATGACTCTCTGACGTTAAACCATCTCAGGGCCCGAGGGGCCCTGGCGGGATGGACAAGGACAAGTGGCCTCGGTATCGCACGCCCACCAGGCAGAAATGCTACAGGAGCTGCAAGGGGCCACCAGCAAAAGAAGAGGAAAGGAGATGCCCCTGCACCATTACATGCGCTCTCACTCACAGAAGTAGTGTAAATGCCTAGTTTTTACCACCAGTTTCTGTGTTTTTAAGGAACACAGACTAGCTGGTTCGGAACGTCTAAACACACAAGAACACTCAGACCCCTGTGTAATAAAGAAAAATTGTCATCCACACATGACAATAAAATCTCAAGACTACCGAATGTGTCCTGGTCCCAAAATGGGAACAGGGCCCCAGGTTTGCCCGCTCACGCAGTACGGGAACCTGGCCTTTCGAGCCCAGACTTCACTTGTAAAACGCTACAAGGAGCTGATGGCGTGTGTGTGTGCCCTAAACAACAACTAGTCTGCTGTGGTTGTCATCCACACACGACAATAAAATCTCAGACTACTGAATGTGTCCTGGTCCCAAAATGGGAACAGGGCCTCAGGTTTGCCCGCTCACGCAGCACGGGAACCTGACCTTTTGAGCCCAGACTTTACTTGTAAAATGCTACAAGGAGCTGGTGGCGCATGTGTGTGCCCTAAACAATAACTAGTCTGCTGTGGTTGTCATCCATACACGACAATAAAATCTCACACTACTGAATGTGTCCTGGTCCCAAAATGGGAACAGGGCCTCAGGTTTGCCTGCTCACGCAGCACGGGAACCTGACCTTTTGAGCCCAGACTTCACTTGTAAAATGCTACAAGGAGCTGAGTATATGTGCGTGTGCACTAAACAATATCCCGTATACTGTATGCGTAATGAAAAACAATCACTGTTTCATGCATATACAAGAAGGAAAGTTCCAGAGCACAGACTGCTCTGGTTCTTAACTCACCACTTGGTGGAAAACAACCTACTAGGCCAAACTACGAACCGCAGTGGGACACACGAGTTTTGCCTGAGACAGTCAGATCTCGTGATGTCTTCTGCTGGGCAGACCAGCCTGCTCCAGAGTACGTGGGAGGGGTCGAAGCCCACCCCTTCCGTACTCAAATGAGGCAAGCAGCCGCTAGACATCCCTCCCAAGGGATGCATTGCGGGCTCAAGTTATTCCTGGTGCCCAAAAAGAGATGAATACCTGAGACCGGCCCTGGATCTCAGGACTCTGGGTAGGAAAGCAAGAATTTTTCAATTTCAAAATATTGACACTGCGGCAGGTCCTCCGGTCCGTGAGACCTGGAGACTACTCATGTACAATGGATTTGAGAAACGCCTGCTTCCATGTGGGCGTCTGGAAGGCACAGGAAATTCTTCCGGTTTTGCCTTCAAAGGGAAAGCTTATAAATACAAAGTCTTACCCTTCGGTTTGAAGACTGCTCCTCATGCATTTACTAAATGTCTGGATGCAGCCCTGACCCTTCTTAGGAATCAAGGAGTCAGGATTATGAACTACCTGGATTACCTCCTGGTTTTTGGCCGGGAGCAGGCCCAGTCACACTCCTGGGTGATCTCTCACCTGGAGTCTCTCGGATTTTTCATAAACCCACAAGGAGTGACCCGACCCGTCACGAATTACCGTATTTCTGAGAGTGCAGGTCTACACCATCCGGTACAAGGCATGGCTCTCAGAGGAACGTGCTTCCTTGATTCGCCGTTGCCTGGCAAAAGTTTAAACTGAATCAACGGATTCCCCTGTAAGCGTGCCAACGCCTCTTTAGGCCTCTTGGCGGAAACCATACCCTGTGTGCCACACGCATTGGTGAGGATGCGGGTCCGGCATGCATGGCTAAACCAACAAATATAACCTACCCCCGTCTGGGTGAGCAGAAAAAAGTTTGGAATCATCTCAAAGTGCCTGAGGGCCCCGGAACCTTGGGGGGACCCGTCCGTGTTCACGGAAGGGGTCCCGTAAGGTAAGGTGTCATCCCGTGTGATTATCACGACGGACACCCTGGAAACAGGATGAGGAGGCAGTCTGCAGAAATCAGAATGCCCGAGGCCTCTGGAATGATCAGGAAATAGATTGTACATCAACTTCCTGGAGTTGTTGGCCGTATTCCTGTCAGCAAGATACTTCTTTGGTAAAGGTCTGATTGCGGGACAGCACGTCCTGGTGTAATCAGACAACAAAACCACGGTGTCATTCATTGACTGGGGAAGGGGAACGAGATCCCAAGCCCTCCTCAGCCTGACACAAAGGATGCTTACATGGTACGCTCCAGGATTATTGTCGCTCAGGATGACTCATGTTCCGAGTGAACGGAGTTACGGAGCGAATGCCCTCTCAAGAGGGCCTCTTTTGGAATCAGAATGAAGACTGAACCCACGACTTGTGGATCAGCTCTGGTCACGGGTTAAAAGAACCTTGGCGGACTTGTTCCCATGCGGAGCCAGTTCACAATGTGACCTCTACTTCTCAAAGTTCAGGGATACCATGGCAGTTGCCTTCTTAGCAACAACAACAACATACACAAGGGACACCCTTGGTGTTTATGTTTACTTGGGAGTTGCTTCAGTGGAAAGGTTCCCCTCTCCTCTGACAGTTCTCCAACATCAGGATGGGCCTCTTTGACAGTCCTAATAGTTGTCTGTTCAAGAAGAAGATGAGGGACTCGTGCGTGCCCCTTGTACAAAAAAATTTCCCCTGGGGACCTGGAAGGTTACCCTGTGCTTGTACTGGGTTTTTTACCTCCACATTGCCATCTGATTGCCAGTGGCGTAATAGGTCCCTTGCTCTTTTCCTCCTGCTTCTCAAGTTTTCCAGGGAAAAAGGAGATGTGGAGTAATCACACTAGCAGAAGACGCTTATGCTGTCTCTAACTGGTGTTTTCATCTATGTGCCCAGTGGTAACATCAGGACGATGTTTCTACATGTGGCATTTTTCTTCTCAGGCTGTGCTCTCTACATACCTTGTGGAGAGCGGCTGGGAAATGCCTGCCATATTAAGGCAGATGTTCTCACATGCATTTTGCTGAGCATTTCAAGGGCGTGAATGAATTACGTTCCCATAGCAATGGTGTTGCACCGAGAGACCGAATGAAAGGGAACTGAAAGTTATGCACCATAACTCATGTTCCCTGAAGGAGGGAACGAGGTGCAACACACATGGCCCTTTCAATGCTGAATGCTCGGTGAAGTGCATTTATTAGAGAAAGATGGACGGGCGTCAGCCGCTTAAATGTCCAGAAGGCGGGGCCTCTGGCGACGCTGACGCCCATGCCGTAAAGGCGTGAGTGTATTACTTCAGGTCACCGCGCGGAGGCACTGATTCCCATAGCAATGGTGTTGCACCTCGTTCCCTCCTTCAGGGAACATGAGTTATGGTGCACAACTTTCAGTTTTCTTTTCTTTTTGTTCTTGTAGAACATTGACAAAGCCTTAAAATAGTTTTTTTTTACTTTGTCAAAACCTTTTTAATTCCCTGTAACCTGACAGTAATCTTACCTCTTGTGTTCCTCAAGGAAAAACCCATGTTGAAAGCCATTATAAATGCTTCTTTGACCCCATGTTTATCATATAAAATACAGTAGTCCCTCGTTTATCGCAGGGGTTACGTTCCAGAGACTCCCGCAATAAGTGAAAAAATGCAAAGTAGTAACACTATATTTATTTTAGTATTTTTATATATTTAAAGGCTTTATAAAGCCTTCTCACACACACTTGCAATGTTCTAAACTCTTAAACCTACGTAATGCAGACAGCTGTAGGTGAAAAGGCCGGTGAGTCTGCAGTTCGTGTAGAATCCAGGGGCCTCATGTATCAACCGTGCGTACGCACAGAAACCTTGCTTATGTCACTATCCACGCAAAACTCTGTATGTATCAAAACTGAACTGAACGTGGATATGTGCGCATTCCCACGCCAGCCCCATGGCTGGCGTACGCACGTTTCGGTGGTTTTTGTGCCTTTGGCGACACTTACAGGTGATTCTGAAAAACTGAAGCCCCACAATCTGTGGTTGACTTTAAGAGCGGCTTGAAGACCTTTCTTTTCAACCGAGCATACTCTACCTCCTCATGATTCTACTTTTGATCTAGCTGATACTGTTGTTGATTTTAATTGTTTTATTAATTGTTTTATTGACATTTAATTCTGTTGCACCTTGTAGCACTTTGAGATTTTCATTAATGAAAAGTGCGTTATAAATTGAATTCATTATTATTATTATTATTATTATTATTATTATTATTAGGCCCGAAGCAGCGAAGCGCTGCAAGGACCTATTGTAATTGTAGTGTTTATTATTAGGCCCGAAGCAGCGAAGCGCTGCAAGGACCTATTGTAATTGTAGTGTTTATTATTATTATTATTTTTTTTTTTTTTCTTCCCCCCAAAGAAGTGGCCTTTTGGAGGCTTTATCATATACGAAAACTCACCAAATTTGGCGGACTCGTCAGGACTGGTGAAAAATTACGTATTTTGGGGGCGTGGCAAAAATCGTCACAGAAACGGCTCAAGAGCGCCCCCTAGAAAATTTCAAAATACCCTCCGCATTGACCTTATTTTGACGTAGAATCATGAAATTCGGTACACTTGTCCATCTCACCAAGATGCACAGAAAACCCTCTGGCACCAACGTTGTACAATAAATGGGAAGGCGGCCATTTTGAAACGATGACCAAATTTTCACCCCTTTTTGGCCGTTTACAGCCTCCGCATTTGAACGAACTCCTCCTATGAATTTCGCTCGATTTGGTTCAAACTTGGCCAGTTTCTTCATAAGGCACAGGGGAACAAACAATATCAAAATTGTGCGTTTTCATGAATGCTGAAGGGGCGGGGCCAGACGTCAAAGTTGGACATCTCGCCATGAAAAACGAAACGCTAACAGCTCTTACACGAAAAAAGTCTAATACATCAAACCTTCAGTTATTGACCCATATCCGGTCCCCCGCAAAACTGTATGGTCAAATCATGACATCACTTAAGCCACGCCCCCTGACAACAGGAAGTGTAAAGTTTTACATTGAACGGTCCATATCGGACCCCATTTACCTAATCCGCGTGGCATTGTGTCCAGTGACCGAAGACATGTTGGTGTAACAAGCATTCCAATACTGTTCGTTTTTGGTGGAGCATGTGGGCGTGGCGTAGTGGCGAAGTAAGACATAACGCCATCACCATACGTTTGGTTCTAAAATCCACAGATTTGATCCGAGGAGTACCAAAATCAGTATGATCGATCATTGCCCACCCCTTGAACAGGTATTTATGCTAATTAGCAAATCGCTACAGAAACGGCTCAAGAGCGCCCCCTAGAAATATTCAAAATACCCTCCGCATTGACCTTAGTTTGACGTAGAATCATGAAATTTGGTACACTTGTCCAACTCACCAAGATGCACAGAAAACCCTCTGGCACCAATGTTGTACGATAAATGGTAAGGCGGCCATTTTGGAACGATGACCAAATTTTCACCCCTTTTTGGCCGTTTACAGCCTCTGCATTTCAACGAACTCCTCCTAGGGATTTCGCTCGATTTGATTCAAACTTGGCCAGTTTCTTTATAAGGCACGGGGGAACAAATGTTATCAAAACTGTGCGTTTTCATGCATGCTGAAGGGGCGGGGCCAGACCTCAAAGTTGGACATCTCGCCATGAAAAACGAAACGCTTATAGCTCTTACACGAAAACTGTCTAATACATCAAACCTTCAGTGATTGACCCACATCCGGTCCCCTGCAAAACTGTATGGTCAAATCATGACATCACTTAAGCCACGCCCCCTGACAACAGGAAGTGTAAAGTTTTACGTTGAACGGTCCATATCGGATCCCTGTTACCTAATCAGCGTGACATTGTATCCAGTCACCGAAGACATGTTGGTGTAACAAGCTTTCCAGCACTGTTCGTTTTGGGTGGAGCAAGTGGGCGTGGTGACATGGCGAAGTAAGACGTAACGCCGTCACCATACGTTTGGTTCTAAACTCCACAGATTTGATCTGAGGAGTACCAAAATCATTATGATCGATCATTACCCACCCCTTGAACAGGTGTTTATGCTAATTAGCAAATACCCTCCATAGCGCCCCCTAGATTATTCAAACTGTTGTATCTCAGTGATACATCATCCGATCTGAACCAGATTTATTGTGCATCATCAGTGAGCCCTTGTGGACACATTGATATAGTGAGCTAACATTTGACTCAAGTGCGCCCCCTACATTATTTCTATAAATATATCTCAGTGATACATCATCCGATCTGAACCAGATTTATTGTGCATCATCAGTGAGCCCTTGTGGACACATTGATATGGTGGGCTAACATTTGACTCAAGTGCGCCCCCTACATTATTTCTATAGTTATATCTCAGTGATACATTATCCGATCTGAACTAGATTTATTGTGCATCATCAGTGAGCCCTTGTGGACACATTGATATGGTGGGCTAACATATGACTCAAGAGCGCCCCCTAGATTATTCAAACTGTTATATCTCAGTGATACATCATCCGATCTGAACCAGATTTATTGTGCATCATCAGTGAGCCCTTGTGGACACATTGATATGGTGGGCAAACATTTGACTCAAGTGCGCCCCCTACATTACTTCTATAGTTATATCTCAGTGATACATCATCCGATCTGAACCAGATTTATTGTGCATCATCAGTGAACACTTTGACACACATTGATAATGTTATGTAAATTTTTACTCCATAGCGCCCCCTATATTATTACTACAGTTATATCTCAGTGATACATTATCCGATCTGCACGAGATTTATTGTGCTTTATCAGTGAACACTTCGACACACATTGATAATGTTATGTAAATTTTTACTCTATAGCGCCCCCTATATTATTACTACAGTTATATCTTAGTGATACATTATCCGATCTGCACGAGATTTATTGTGATTCATCAGTGAACACTTCTACACACATTGATAATGGTATGTAAATTTTTACTCCACAGCGCCCCCTATATTATTTCTACAGTTATATCTCAGTGATACATTATCCGATCTGTACGAGATTTATTGTGCTTTATCAGTGAACACGTCGACACACATTGATAATGGTATGTAAATTTTTACTCCATAGCGCCCCCTATATTATTACTACAGTTATATCTCAGTGATACATCATCCGATCTGAACCAGATTTATTGTGTATCATCAGTGAGACATTGTGGACACATTGATATTGTGGTTTAACATATGACTCCAGAGCGCCCCCTAGATTACTCAAACTGTTATATCTCAGTGAGACATCATCTGATCTGAACCAGATTTATTGTGTATCATCAATGAGCCCTTGTGGACACATTGACAAGGTGGGCTAAATTTGACTCAAGTGCGCCCCCTACATTATTTCTATAGTTATATCTCAGTGATACATCATCCGATCTGAACCAAATTTATTGTGAATAATCAGTGAGCCCTTGTGGACACATTGATATTGTGGTTTAACATATAACTCCATAGCGCCCCCTAGATTATTCAAACTGTTATATCTCAGTGAGACA
The DNA here is from genome assembly GCA_038048925.1 of Garcialebias charrua. NCBI lineage: Eukaryota > Metazoa > Chordata > Actinopteri > Cyprinodontiformes > Rivulidae > Garcialebias > Garcialebias charrua. The sequence goes on from JBBPBX010018088.1 coordinate 38,323, forward strand.
TCATCCGATCTGAACCAGATTTATCGTGTATCATCAGTGAGACCTTGTGGACACATTGATATTGTGGTTTAACATGTGACTCCAGAGCGCCCCCTAGATTATTCAAACTGTTATATCTCAGTGAGACATCATCCGATCTGAACCAGATTTATTGTGCATCATCAGTGAGTCCTTGTGGACACATTGATAAGGTGGGCTAACATTTGACTCAAGTGCGCCCCCTACATTATTTCTATAGTTATATCTCAGTGATACATCATCCGATCTGAACCAGATTTACTGTGAATCATCATTGAGACATTGTGGACACATTGATATTGTGGTTTAACATATGACTCCAGAGCGCCCCCTAGATTATTCAAACTGTTATATCTCAGTGATACATCATCCGATCTGAACCAGATTTATTGTGCATCATCAGTGAGCCCTTGTGGACACATTGATATGGTGGGCTAACATTTAACTCAAGTGCGCCCCCTACATTATTTCTATAGTTATATCTCAGTGATACATCATCCGATCTGAACCAGATTTATTGTGCATCATCAGTGAGCCCTTGTGGACACATTGATTTTGTGATTTAACATATAACTCCATAGCGCCCCCTAGATTATTCAAACTGTTATATCTCAGTGAGACATCATCTGATCTGAACCAGATTTATTGTGCGTGTGCACCCCTGGTGCGGAGTAGACACGAGAGACTTCGAAATGGCGACCGAGCGGACGAGCTGGAGCTCGCGCGGTCGCCTCAATAAGGTCCGAGCGGCGCTAAGCTGCGAGGGCCTCAATGCTGCTTGCAGCTTTAATTATTATTATTATTATTATTATTATTAACTGTTCATGATGTGAAAATGATTAATATTCCCACCAAACACACGATTAACAAGTATTACATCCACATGACGCAGTTAAATAAAGGACGCGCAAAGTTGTGCCAAAAATAAATTTAACAGGAACGGATTCATTCAGCCTTACTGGAGGATATAATAAATAGTGTAACACGCAGAGCATTTATTTATAAACAGATATAATTTTCTGATCTAGGATATGGCTTATCAGCCGTTTTCAGAAATAATCATTTTTCAGTTTGGCACTGCTGCGCTCTGGAGCAACACAGGAGCCGTGCATCACGCGTGCACATGCAGAAGCAGCGATCAAACTGTTCCCGAGCTTTCCTGAGGGAGCTGGCAGGCCGATCAGGGCTGTCCAGTCCACACAAAGCCGATTCATGTCCAATGGAATGTCTCATCTATATGATTCCAAAGGCTGAGTGGTCGCGCTTTGGAGCGCGCGCGCACCCTCGCCGGTGTTACACGGCAGCTGGAGGTGTTTCATAATCTGCGTTTATTGTAGATTTCTCCAAAATGACACGTGAAAGTACACCATATATAACTTGTAGGAGAGTAAAAGCTTCACAGACAAACAGACTGCGCACAAGGCTGCGGCGCGCGCAGCGTTTGGAGACTCCAACATCACGTCATGTCATGAAAACTCTCCACTGAGACGCACAGACTCGTTTCTTCATATCATCTATTAAATAAACAAAGATCTATGTTCTACCAAACATCTAAGTTCCTCTGTGTTTACAGTAATTATGGTAATAAACTCGTGCGCAAAGTGAATATTTTCACTCAGAATGAATGGATGAGCCGGTTGCGCACCAAAGCAGGGTGCGCGCACACACAAACACCGACACACATCACTCGTTCTTTGCGTGATAAACACATTTTATTACTATTCTTACTTAGGATTTTTTTCCTCACTCATATTATATTAAATTCATTATTTTCCTGAATCTAGAAATAATTTCTGATCGCGCAGGGATCAAACAAACATGTCCTTCACACATGCAGGAAGTAATTTGCATCTGTTTAACATATGTAAATGAAGGCGTGTCAGGGGAGGTGTCTCACGTGCGCTCAGTTCCACGTTAATTGTGATGTACAAAAGGAATGTGCGTGGATTCAGGTGTACGCACGGTTTGATACATCTGGATTTTTTTGTGCGTACGCAGTCTTCTGGATTTGACCGTACGTCACGTTTCAGTAAGAAATCCACGCAAGTCTTTGTACATGAGGCCCCAGGGTGGCTACAGCTGACTTGGGCTCCACAGGAAATGACAGCAGGACTGAAGATGGATATGAGCCCAGGAAAACTGCAGCAGGACATGCAGAAGAGCAGCCGTCACCCCCGACACCCATGGAGAGGCACAGAGGAACACGATCATCATCCCTGACACCCACAGAGACACAGGATTGTGAAGCGTAATGGCCGAACCCCGTGCAGACACAGGAAGATGGGTTCGGCTGCTTCTTTAGCTGAAGAGGACTCAGCTGGTCCGGACTCGGTTGGTCAGGACTTATAGCTACTTATTCAGCTGAGTAGGACCCGGCTGATCAGGACTTGGCTGCTTCTTTGGCTGAAATGGACCTGGCCGACCAGGATCTGGCTGTTTCTTCGTCTGACCAGGACCTGGCTGCTTTGTCATCTTGGCTGGGCTCTACTGCTCAGGAATCAGCTGCTTGCTCAACGAGCGAGAACTCAGCTGCTCTGCTGGTGAGCGAGGGCTCAGCCCCACCACCCCAGCAAAAATCTTGACCACTCTCCGGGTTGTTTTTGGGAAGACTTGGGTGGAGGGAGGAGCTGGAGGTCGGCGGGTCCGGTCCAGTTCTGCCCTCGGCCCCTTCTGTGGTGTTGGCTGGCTACACTTTCCTGGGAGTCCATATTGAGGGGACTCTGACTTGGAGCGTGAACACCTCTGGGTTTCTGAAAAAGGCCCGGCACTGTACTTCCTGAGGGTGCTCACGAGAAACAACATCACTCAGAGACTAATGGTGTCTTTCTACCGATGCATCTTGTTGGGTTTGTGTTTGTGTGTGAGTGTGTGAGAACTCACCATGCAGTTGCTGAGTGCTGGAGGTGGAGTTCTTGGATAACCAGCTGCTGCCAATCCGGTTAACGAGTCCAGCTGCTATTTAAGCCTTGGAGGAGGTTCCAGTCTTCGCTGAATCATTCAGTCACCTTGGGTACTGTGAGACAGCCATTTTAATGTTTTCCTTCGTGAACTTATGTTTAATCAGCTTATGTCTCCCTGTGTTTTCAAGACAAATCTGTGACTCACCTCTGGAACCCAAACCGGACAAGCTGCCTCCAAACTGGACTCCTTCTGAGAAAACTCTGTACTCCAGCCTGACACTCCTCCACCAGCTGCCACCTGCAAGACACTACTTGGGACTCTTGGATAAATGCATGGAATTACTCACCTGGTGGACACTCACCTCCTCCCTCTGGTCTGCCTCCTCCAAGTTCCTTCTGTAAGAGAGAGAGACTTAATCAATCACTAAAACTACAATATTCCCCAACATCATCATTAATATTTTTCCCCTTTCCTTCCAGGAACCCTGACTTCCTTTACCCCAGCACTGTAAATAAACTCACTTAACTGATTACCTGTGTCTGTGATCCTTCTCAGCCTTGGTCTGAATTTGAGTACGTTTTCAGTAATTATTTACCACAGAATGATTCAGCCATAACATGAGTACTCACGACCAGACTGAGATGGATCAATTAAGAGAAGCTATTCTTTCCCAAGAACAACGACTAACTGCAACCCAAAACATGTTTCAACAGATTCAGAGCCAACAACAAACTATCTCAGAGAACTTGACTAAACTGGGTGGAATGGTCCACAAGCTGGGAGAGCAGAGATCTCCTCCTTCCCACACCGGAATTACCAACACTGCCTCTGCTGCACAATCCCCAGAGCCACCAACCCAATACTCTGTGCGTGAGCCCGAGATGAAACCCAGTCAACTATTTTCTGGTAAAACTGAACATTTTGGAGGGTTTATGCTGCAATGTAACCTAGCCTTTAGCAGAGCTCCACGAACCTATTCCTCCGACTCGTCCCGCATATCCTACATAGTTTCCGCCCTACAAGGAGAGGCCTTAAGGTGGGCTGATGCTTACTTTGGTTCCATTTCTGTAAGTGACTGTACCTTTTCCTCTTTTTACAACGACTTTCAGAGAGTTTTCGAGCGACCGCTGCACCAGGAAACAGCTTCCAAGAGGCTAATGGCGCTGCGTCAGGGGAACCAATCTGCGGCGGACTTCGCTCTCCACTTCCGGATTGTGGCCAGACAGGCCGGATGGGAGGACCTCGCTCTACGGGGAGTATTTGTCAATGCCCTCAATGATCACATTAAGAATCAGTTGGCCCTTGTGAATGAACCTGACAACTTAAACGATCTAATTGATTTATCCATCCGCATTGACGATCGCCACAGAGAATATCGGGGGTTGTTGGACTACAAATCCCAGGGTCCTTCCACTTCCGTGACTCCACTTCCGGATCCGGTAAGCCGCAGTCCGGTATGTAATCCTGTGAATGAACCTGATTCATCAGAGCCTATGTTAATTGGGCGTACCCGCCTCACCCCTGAGGAGAGACAAAAGCGTTTTTCAGCTAAAGAATGCTTATATTGTGGGAAGAAGGGGCACTTCATTGCTACATGTTCTCTTCGTTTAAAAGGCCGTCCTCACCAGTAAAACAGGAGATACTGGTGGGCGCTTCAAACATTTCTCCTGAGAACCGTCTTACTCTTCAATCTTCAGTTTGTTACAATAACATTAATCTCCCCGTGCAGGCTTTAATTGATTCTGGAGCTGAACAGAATTTAGTCAGTGACTGTGTGGTGGAACAACTTTCCATCCCTCTGGACAGATTACATCAACCCCTCTCTATGACAGCGCTCACCGGTCAGTCCATTTCCACTATTTCCCATAAAATCACCTCTTTAAAAATCATTGTATCTGGCAATCATCATGAACAGAGTGAATTTTTTTCATTCAGAGACCCCTTAAGTTATATTAGGATTTCCCTGGCTCAGAAAACATAACCCTCAAATTGACTGGTCTCATAACCAGATAGTTTCATGGAGTCATTATTGTTCCTCAAACTGCCTTAAATCTACAGTCTCATCCTCTCCTCCGCCTTGTTATGAAAAGGAGGTGGTGGATTTGTCATCTATTCCGACCAGTTATCATGACCTGGCCCCAGTGTTCAGCAAATCCCGAGCTCTCTCATTACCTCCCCACAGGCCATATGACTGCTCCATAGATTTACTACCTGGTGCTCCTTTACCTTCCTGCCGTCTGTATAATCTGTCTGGTCCTGAGAAGCAAACTATGAGGGAATATATTGACGCATCTTTATCCTCAGGCATTATTCGTCCTTCAACGTCCCCAGTAGGAGCTGGGTTTTTCTTCGTCGCCAAGAAGGATAAAACGTTGCGGCCTTGTATTGATTACAGAGAACTGAACCAGATTACCATTAAGAATAAATACCCTCTGCCTCTTATCGAGTCCATTTACGAGCAACTCAGGGAGGCTTCTATTTTCACCAAGCTTGACCTCAGGAACGCTTATCACCTGGTTCGTATGAAAGAGGGTGACGAATGGAAGACTGCCTTCAGAACCCCTTTTGGACATTTTGAATATCTGGTGATGCCTTTTGGGTTGTCAAATGCTCCTGCTGTGTTTCAGGCCTTGGTCAACGATGTGCTGAGGGATTTTTTGTCTCAGTTTGTCTTTGTTTACCTGGACGACATCCTGATCTTCTCCAAGGACTCTCAACAACACACACAACATGTTCGGGCTGTTCTCCAGCGGCTGCTTGAGAACCAACTCTTCGTCAAAGCTGAGAAGTGTGAGTTCGGTGTGCCCTCTGTTGCCTTTTTGGGATTTGTGTTTAAGAGTGGACAGGTCTGGACGGACTCGGAGAAGATCAAAGCCGTGATGGACTGGCCCACTCCTCAGAACCGCAAAAAACTCCAACGCTTCCTGGGCTTCGCCAACTTTTATCGCCGTTTCATCAGGAACTTCAGTCAAGTTGTGAGTCCATTAACTAAACTCACCTCTTCTCTCCGTATTTTCTCTTGGAACAGGGAGGCTGAGGAGGCCTTCATCAAACTCAAGGGACTTTTCTCCTCCGCCCCTGTTCTAACCCATCCTGACACTGGTTTGCAGTTCATTGTTGAGGTTGACGCCTCGGACACCGGCGTGGGTGCTGTTCTCTCGCAGCGGTCCCCTGTCGACGGCAAGGTCCACCCTTGTGCATTTTTTTCACACCGCCTGTCTCCTTCTGAGGCCAACTACGACGTGGGGAATCGGGAATTGTTGGCCATAAAAATGGCTCTCGAGGAATGGAGGCATTGGTTGGAGGGGTCCACCCTGCCTTTTGTTGTTCTCACCGACCACAAGAACCTTTCTTATCTACGGAGTGCCAAACGACTGAACCCGAGACAGGCCAGGTGGTCCCTGTTTTTCACCAGGTTCAATTTTCCTATCACTTACCGCCCTAGGTCCAAAAATGTTAAGCCTGATGCCCTGTCCAGACAATTCTTATCTACAGATTCCGCCGAGACCACTGAAGCCATTCTCTCTCTCACCTGTGTTGTTGGTGCCACCTCCTGGGGGATCGAGAGGGACATCATTCAAGCTCAACAGACTGAACCTGATCCTGGTACTGGTCCACCTAATCGTTTGTCTGTTCCCATATCTGTGGTCAGCCAGGTCCTGCAATGGGTTCACTGTTCTAAGTTCTCCTGCCATCCTGGTGTCAATCGCATGACTTCCTTCACCAAGCGGCACTTCTGGTGGCCTACCCTTCCCCGTGATGTCAAGCGTTTTGTCGCTGCATGTGCTGTTTGTGCTCGAAATAAAAGCACCCATCAACCTCCTGCGGGTTTCCTCAGGCCCCTTCCTGTTCCTGGTCGTCCTTGGTCCCACATCGCTCTGGACTTCGTGACGGGTTTACCCCCTTCTGAAGGTAACACCATCATCCTTACCATTGTTGACAGATTCTCTAAAGCAGCACATTTTGTTCCGTTAACTAAACTCCCCTCAGCTCTGGAGACTGCTCACCTCATGGTCCAGCATGTCTTTCGACTTCACGGCATACGTAGTGACATTGTCTCGGATCGTGGTCCCCAATTTGTGTCTCAGGTTTGGAAGGCTTTCTGTCAAGCCCTTGGTGCCTCGGTGAGCTTGTCTTCTGGTTATCACCCCCAAACCAACGGTCAGTCTGAAAGATGCAACCAAGAACTTGAGTCCTCTATTCGCTGTGTCATTGACAATAACCCTGCTGATTGGTCCTCTCTTCTCCCCTGGGTTGAGTATGCCCATAATACTCACACGTCCTCGGCTACGGGCCTCTCTCCTTTTGAAGCATCTCTGGGTTACCTGCCTCCACTGTTTCCCCACCAGGAGGTTGACGTGTCTGTCCCCTCTGTCCAGTACCACCTACGACGTTGCAGACGCATCTGGAGGCAGACCAAGGAGGCTCTTCTTCGGTCCCGTGAACAAACCAGGAGGTGGGCTGATCGTCGCCGTATTCCGGCTCCTCTGTACGCTGTGGGACAGAAGGTATGGCTCTCCACTCAGAACATCTCCCTCAAGGACACCTCCAGAAAACTGGGACCTCGGTTTATTGGACCTTTTCCTGTTGTCAAAATTGTTAACCCCTCTGCTGTTAAACTTCGGCTCCCTCGCTCTATGCGTGTTCATCCCACCTTCCACGTGTCCCAACTCAAGCCCTATGTGGAGGATCCTTTGAATCCTTCCGACCTCGATCGTCCACCCCCTCGTGTGGTTGATGATCAGACTGTGTTCACCGTTCGTCGACTCCTGGATGTTCGGAGACGGGGTCGTGGACATCAGTTTTTGGTTGATTG
>JBBPBX010018089.1:9134-32558 GCA_038048925.1 Garcialebias charrua
AATATTTGTTTATCTCTCGGTTAGAAACCAACTACAAGTCAAACAGTTCAGCTTTTCAGAAGACTCGACACTTCTATCATTCCTGTATGGACACGAGAGCTATAGAAACCACAGGAGCAGAGCCCTTCCTCAAGCTCATCCAGAAGGTATCATGTGACCTCAGTGATCGTTTTCTTGGACTGAAGTTTCTGAAACTGGTAGTAAAAGGCTCTGGGTGTTGGCGCAGTGCTCTTTGCTAGTTTGACGTTACTGCTCATAACAAAATACACAGAAATTACAAGTCAGTCATTATTCACCAGAAAAGCTATTCATAAATTTGCTTTCAGCTTTAAAGCATAAGAATTAACCAACATTTTTTTAACGTTCCTAAGATGATATTTGGCTACACGGGGCAATCAATTTAAAATTTTCTTCTGTACATTTTTCAACATGTAATTTTTGTGCTATTTCAGTAATCATACATTAAAACATTTAACTCATTCAGGACATTCTTGCTATGATTTTTGGCATTTGAGCAATTTTTACTTTTTGAAATATTTAGTAATTATTTTCTGGCACATTTTTCAAATTGAAAACGACTGGAGCTCACTTCACTGCCTTCGAGCCCCTTTTTTCTTTTACAATTCATTCGTTCTGGTTCAGATTCTTTCTGCTAAATTTAACTTTTATTTTTGTCCTGATCTAGCTTTTGATGATGCTGTTATTTGTTGTCTCCTATTTGTTTGCAGCTGGGAGGCTGGGCTGTGTCAGGGCAGCGGAATAAGACAGATTTCAACACCACCCTGGGTTTACTAATGAGAGACTATGGCACTTTTCCATTCTTCAACCTCTATGTGGGCAAGGACCCAGAAGAAGCTGCCAGCAGGAGGACTAAACGATACATACAGGCTTGTACTAATTAGGACACGTGACGTGAGAGCAATACAGGTCCTTCTAAAAAATTAGCATATTGTGATAAAGGTAATTATATTCCATAATGTAATGATAAAAATGAAACTTTCATATATTTTAGATTCATTGCACACCAACTGAAATATTTCAGGTCTTTTATTATTTTAATACTGATGATTTTGGCATACAGCTCATGAAAACCCAAAATTCCTGTCTCAAAAAATTAGCATATCATGAAAAGGTTCTGTAAACGAGCTATTAACCTAATCATCTGAATCAACGAATTTACTCTAAACACCTGCAAAAGATTCCTGAGGCTTTTAAAAACTCCCAGCATGGTTCTTTACTCAAAACTGCAATCATGGGTAAGACTGCCGACCTGCTGTCCAGAAGGCCATCATTGACACCCTCAAGCAAGAGGGTAAGACACAGAAAGAAATTTCTGAACTAATAGGCTGTTCCCAGAGTGCTGTATGTGGGAAGGGAAAAATGTGGCAGAAAACGCTGCACAATGAGAAGAGGTGACCGGACCCTGAGGAAGATTGTGGAGAAGGGCTGATTCCAGAGCCACCGTGCACAGGCGTGTGCAGGAAATGGGCTACAGGTGCCACATTCCCCAGGTCAAGCCACTTTTGAACCAGAAACAGCGGCAGAAGCGCCTGACCTGGGCTACAGAGAAGCAGCACTGGACTGTTGCTCAGTGGTCCAAAGTACTTTTTTCGGATGAAAGCAAAGTTTGCATGTCATTCGGAAATCAAGGTGCCAGAGTCTGGAGGAAGACTGGGGAGAAGGAAATGCCAGAAGTCCAGTGTCAAGTACCCACAGTCAGTGATGGTCTGGGGTGCCATGTCAGCTGCTGGTGTTGGTCCACTGTGTTTTATCAAGGGCAGGGTCAATGCAGCTATCAGGAGATTTTGGAGCACTTCATGCTTCCATCTGCTGAAAAGCTTTATGGAGATGAAGATTTCATTTTTCAGCACGACCTGGCACCTGCTCACAGTGCCAAAACCACTGGTAACTGACCATGGTATTACTGTGCTCAATTGGCCTGCCAACTCTCCTGACCTGAACCCCATAGAGAATCTGTGGGATATTGTGAAGAGAAAGTTGAGAGACGCAAGACCCAACACTCTGGATGAGCTTAAGGCCGCTATCGAAGCATCCTGGGCCTCCATAACACCTCAGCAGTGCCACAGGCTGATTGCCTCCATGCCACGCCGCATTGAAGCAGTCATTTCTGCAAAAGGATTCCCGACCAAGTATTGAGTGCATAACTGAACATAATTATTTGAAGGTTGACTTTTTTGTATTAAAAACACTTTTCTTTTATTGGTCGGATGAAATATGCTAATTTTTTGAGACAGGAATTTTGGGTTTTCATGAGCTGTATGCCAAAATCATCAGTATTAAAACAATAAAAGACCTGAAATATTTCAGTTGGTGTGCAATGAATCTAAAATATATGAAAGTTTCATTTTTATCATTACATTATGGAAAATAATGACCTTTATCACAATATGCTATTTTTTTTAGAAGGACCTGTATTTGCTAACATGGGAGCAGACTAAGGTTTGTGCTGTTCTTCTAACTCAAGAATCCTCTCGACAACAGATCGATCAGCCAGAACTGTTGATCCCGATTGCATGGGACAACAAAACACAAAAGTCTAAAGCTGAACCTCAGGTTGGAGAACCCGTCTTGAGATTCATGTGACAGAGATGTTTAAGGGCGTTAACAGCGTTCCTAAATTGACAGTGCACTTTTGATTGCAGGCGTTACGTCCTTTCTTGGCATTGTGTCAGAGCTACCTGGCTCTCCTGGGAGCCCCGCAGACGCAGAGTGAACATATGAAACATGTTGGCATGTTCCTCTCTTTGTCCTCTGAACTTGCTGTAGCAGCTTCACCTCTGTACCACCGCCAGTCGAAAGGGCTGCTCCATCAGCGCGTGACCATCAAAGAACTGCAGGTACCAGTGAAATCTCATACGTAGTCCCTCGTTTATCGCGGGGGTTACATTCCAGACTCCCTCGCAATAAGTGAAAATCTGCAAATATTTATTTTAGTATTCATATACTGTATATATTAAGGCTTTAGAAACCCTTCCCACACTCTTGCAATGTTCTAAACTCTTAAACCTACATAATTTTTAACAACATAGTATATGTACTGCACAGTTGCTACGTACTGCAAACAAGACCACACAATGGTCCCGATCGAGTCCAAATCCTGTGGGGAAAAAAAGTCCCGGTGAGCACCGGAGAAAACATCGGACCTCCAAGCCACGCCTCCCCGCTCGAGAGGCCTCATGGGCCAGCAAGCAGCACTCAGATTGACCGATGATGCTAGAAGTCTGCTTATGGTCCCGGTCGGTTCCGAACGGCTCTCTGCATCCACTGAGCACTGAAGTCACTACGAATAAGGACCAAACTTTTTTGGATCGGATCAAAACTGACTTCATTTCAGCAGAAAGCAACATCTGGAAGCACTTTTGGGAATTCTGCGTAGTGCACTGTTGGCTTCTGGGAAATGTAGCCCTTTTGAGTGGTGATACAGTGTAGGATTATTGAGAGAAAACTACAAAATGGCGACACCTGTCCAAAGTCTTTTTTTTATTTATTAACTTTTTACTGTATCCCGTACTGTCCCAATCACCTGTGTAGTGGAACACCCTTGTCTCTGAAAACTACAGATGACATATTTTCTTTGAAACCTTCAAGGAAAAGTGGACACTATTTTTATTCCATTAGTTTGAATACAAAGACACAAATTAAATCACCAAGAGATTCTCTTTATTCTTTAATTTGTACTAATTCAAATATAATCAAATAATAACCTTCTGTCATTTTTATGGTCATTGCTGTTATGCTGGTGTATTCTTTAATATGTGGACATATTAATCAAAACTCTGTCTAAAGTCGAAGGATATGTCAAATTGAACTTTTAGTATTTGTTTAGAAAGTGTGCGACAGTTTAATCAGTTGTTTCATGAAGCTGGCTCCACAACTCCCTGTCTTTTCTCTAAACAATTTCTTTGTCACTGACCTTCTCTTTTGACTTCTAATGAACCTTCTGACATCACCTAATTCCCTCCTACTCTCGTCACATTAACCAATGGGACGGAGAGAAAACTCTGAGGTCAATCTCCCTTCATAAAGACTTCACTTCCTCGAACTTCCAGTTCTGCTGAGAGCTCTGCTCAGAGTTCTACTGGAGAAGTGGATAGAGGAACCTTTCTCCTAAAAGCTGGATGAACTGAGTCATGAGTCAACGACTCGTTCATCAGCTGAGAATTTATGGCACGCCGCCATAAATTCAACAGAGCGTCACAGCTCCAAGCCTTAATGAAAATTCCTTCGAGGAATATTTTATATTGAAAACCAAAAAAGTGCCACTACCTTGGATCGGTTGACACGGATCTCAGCGAGACGCTGAAAGTGAACACGCTGGAAGCCTGCTAAACGTAGCTGGATGGACGATCCGTGCACGTTCAAGGCTGGCCCAACTTTACTGGAGCTTGGACAGAGAATCTTCGCAAGGTAAAAAGTTGATGTTCATTAGCGGATCTGAGTCTAGTGGACGCCGTCCGAAGAGTGTGCCAGGTTTCTGGTTGAAAATACTTCAAGATAACTCCCTCCTCTCTTTCCTCCTTAAATTTCTCCCTTATCTCCTTGCCAGTAATATTAAGTTAAACGTGCCTGCAGATATAAGTTATTCTAAGATCCATAACTTGTTCTGTTGTTCATGAATTTAAATCTGCTGAAGTTTAAATTACCGTATACTAAAGGAAAATCTGATCAATCCATCCGCTGTACATGTTAATATTAAAGTGTACAATGGTGTGTTGTGTGCACTTTTTTTTCTTTCTTTCTCATCTTACTTTGTAAAAACTGCGAAAGAACAAGTCCGCAAAAGACAAACTGCAAAGTAGCAAGGGACACGTGTACTGTTAATTTGCTTACCGGTAAATGCTTTTTGCTCCATCAGAAGTACTGAAGCAAAAACTTCATTGTAAGGTCTTTGCAATGTATAAAAAATTGTAAAAAATAAAAATACTGGAAACACATCAGAAAAATTGGAATTTCCTCAGAAAACTGCATTTGGTTCATTTCTAATAAGAGTGTGCGTTTTTATAATGACTGTGTTTTTTTTGTTGTTGTCTAAATGTCTCTGCAGAGACAAGCTCCTGTCATTAACTGGCTCAGCTGTCTGCAGACCGCTTTCCACCCTCTGCCTCTCAGCAAAGACGACCATGTCCTCCTACATAACTTACCTTACATCGTCCAGATGTCCCGCGTCATTGACAAATGGTTGAACAAACGGGACCTGAAAAACAGGTACAGTACAGTACTCCACAGCCATTAAAATGCGATGACGATCATATTTCAGTCTCTTTCTTTTTGACTCTTGTTGTTTGGTTGTACTTAGCGATCCTCTTCACACATTCATGATCTTTAACCTTCTGCACACCTTGATGCCTGCCATGGACTCCCGGTTTTCTGAAACAGCCAAGAATTTTTCCCTGGCTTTGGGTCATGCGGAGGAGGTGAGTCACGACTTGAACAGAAGAACCTGTGACTTGACTTGTTGGAGTGACTTTTCCCTCTGTCGCTCCCCCCAGGAAGTCCCTCGATGGAAACGCTGTGTGCAGGAAACCGAAAGAGGATTCGACTCAGTTCTCTCGCTCGTGCTCAGTAAAAGAACAGCACACAGAGAGGTGAGGAGACAGCCTGATGCATAACAAATCAATCAAATATTTAATTTTGTCTGCTGTTTTCTTCTTTTGACAGGTGGACAAAGTTATTGAAAATGTCTTTTTCTCCTTTAAATCCAAACTGAATGAGTGGGCGGATCAAAAGTCTTTTGGGCTTCTTGTGAAAAAGGTAATGCAGAAATATATTTGTGTCAGTCTGTATTTAGTTAACACTTCGACATCGAGCATGGCCTTTCTTTCTGCAGGTTCACTCTTTAGTCCCCCAACTGTGGTCTTCAAAGAAATTCTCTGAAGATGAGCTTGATCGTGTTTTTTCTCAGGTAGGTTAGAGATTTATACGACCTGCATGGTTAAATCATTTTTATCTGATGGCTAAACTGTTGTTTTCATCGTCAAGTTCAAGTACCGTAATTGTGTGAATGTTTATGAAGCATTCACATATTGTGATCCATTTTTCTTCTGTATGTTTTTCAGCTTCTTTTTTGTTCCACATTTTTTGTGCTATTTCAACAAATCTATATCAAAACGTTGAGCTCATTCAGGAGAAAGGTGCTATGACTGTTGGTATTGGTGCAACTTTAGCTTTTTGAAATATTTGGCTTCTGCCATTTGTTTCGCATAGAAAATTAATTGAGCTCATTTTACATCCTTTAGATCTGTTTATAACCTTATACTGCTCCTTTCACATTTTGTTCTACTTCAGCTGGTGCAAATAAAATAAAAAGTCAGCTACTTTCAGCTAATTTCAGCTGTTTATTCAGCTGTTTTGTGCTCCTTTCAGTATCTTGCTAATGAAAACATTTTTGTGCTTCTAACTTCTTTCTACTAATTTCAGCTTGTTATGCTCATTTCAGCTAATTTACAGGTCTACAAGTTTCAGCTTTTTCTGCTATTTCAGCAGCTGTATTTATGCCAATTTGAGCTTTTTTAGATAATTCCACATTTTTTGCCCTCGTTCAAACTTTTTTCAGCCTAATTTAGCAAAGATGTGCTCACTTCCACTTCTGTGTGCTCATTTCTGCTTCTTTCAGCCTAATTGGGTAAACATGTTCTTTTTTTCTTCCTTCTGGAAATTTAAGCTTGTTGTTCTTCATTTTCAGCTACCTTTTTAGCATTTTGTAGCTAATTTCAGCTGTTTTCAGATAAATCAAGTTTTTTTGGGTAACTTCTGCTTCTTTCAGCCTAATTAACTGCTTTCTACTCATTTCAGCTTGTTATGATCGTTTTAGCTTACTGATAGCTTTTCTTATTTCAGCTGCTGTTTAGCTGAAATGATGAAATGCTGTTTTTAGCTCTTTAAGCTAATTCCATATTTTTTTTGCTCATTTCAGCTTTTTCCACTTCCGTTTAAGCTTCTTTCTGCCTTTTCAGCTACTTTCAGCTATTTTTTGTTGTTGCTAATTTCATATTTATTAGCTAATTTCATAATTTCTCTGCTAGTTTTTGCTTATTTAAACCTAATTCAGCATATATGTGTTCTTTAGGCTTATTTTTCATTTTCAGCTAAAATTCAGCATGCTTTTTTAAACTAATTTCAGCTGTTTTACAGCAATTTTGGAATCTGTTGGAATCCTGGCAAGAAACAATGCAGACATGTTCCTGTTTTTAGTTTTCTACATTTGCCTTATAATCTGTCTGTTTTGCTACTTTGACATTTTTTTTAACTTGTTTAAAAAAATCTGTATGCCTCTCTTATGATTATCTATTGTTGTCGCTGTTGTCATCATTCTTTGTTGAAAACAGGTCTCTCTTGTAAATGAGTCATCGAGGCTCAATTTGATTAACCTGTCTAAATAAAGGTTGAATAAAAAAATTATTCAGCAATATAAGCATTTACACTGCATTTTTGCAGGAAATGCAATTGATCTCTTAGTGAATAAGTTTGAACAAAAATTCCAAACTTACTACACATCTTTGTTTTAAAGAATCTGGTCATTTACTGCAGTTTAAAACGAAGTGACCTAAAAACCTGTTTGATTTCAGGTGACAGTAAGCACCGACAGCTTCTTCTTCAACTACCTTCAGCTACTTTCTCTGTGGCAACTGAGGCGCAATAAACTTCTGACAGCAATGATCGAAGCTGATGATATGTAAGTGTTTCTTTTTATGACCGACACCAAACAGAAGTTTTATACTTGCATTAATCTTCTCGTATTTCTTTCAGTCTGTCTGTCACACCTGTTCTTCTGGACAAAGAGCTCCTCTTTCCAGTGGGAATGTTCACCCCTCCTTTTTTCCATCCCACCTATCCAAAGTAAGAGTAAAAGCAGTGATAATCATAATCATCCACGTCATTTAACCCATTTCTTCAAAACTTTATTCTATTTGTAAACAGAGCCATGAATTACGGTGCAGTGGGTTTCCTTCTTGTCAAAGATCTTTTTCATCTGCTCATGCCTGAGAGTAAGAGAAGTTCACATTTGCTTATGTTATGTGTTTAACATCATACTTACTGTCAGAGCTGGAAATGTGTTATTTCAAATGTTCACCAAAACAAATTCAAATTACCAGTACACACCCACCTGTGGTGCAGATGTCTTATGTTAGGGGTTTTCTCCCTACAAACTCTTTTCTTGAAGGTTGTTTCATCTTTGGATTGTTAAAAGATGCTGTCAGGTTTAGATTGAGGCTCAAACGTTATAGAATATTTAACTTCGGAAGCTCCTGAGTGCCATAGATTGAAATACCGTAATGCATTGGAGTACTTTGTCACTGCACAACGCTTCTGCTCGTATTTGGATGAGCTTCACTTTGTCAGATGCTGCAACTCCTGGTGTGTTTGCTAAGAAAACAGCTTTAAAGAAGTCCTGATGCATGCTCAATAATTCAAGTAAATAAATCTAACCAGGTTGAGTCACATCCTCTGGACGGATACGTCTTAGTTTAGTTTAGAATACGTCCAGAGGACCTGACTCAACCTTGTTAGCTTTAAATAAGACTTTGATTTGATTTGATTTGATGTTTATTCATTCATTTTAAAAGAACAATACAAGACAGTTTCATCAGATACAAGATTACAAGTAGGATAAAATGAAGGGAGCAGAAAGAAGATGAAATCTTATTATATCTGCCCCTATTTCACAGTTTGTTCAACCAATGATAACTTTCAAGCAACATCACAGAATGAATAGTTCTACCTATTTTCCTAACTGTAATACACAAACTACATCACAAAATGAATAATTCTACTTAATTTTCCTAACTGAAATACATAAACTACTGTAGATCACAAAAAGAATAATTCTACTTAATATTTCTAACTGTAATACACAAACTACATCACCCATAATTCTAATTAATTTTCTAATTCTAATTTTTTTATTTATTTTTTTATTTTATTTTATTTTTTTATAATTTTATTTAATTTTCCTATTTTTTTTTTTTTTTAATTAATTTTCCTAACTGTAATACACAAACTAGATCATAAAATGAATAATTCTACTTAATTCTACTTAATTTTTCTAATTGAAATACACAAACTAAAAGATGGCACAACATCAAGATGTTCACAAAATGAATAATTCTACTTAATTTTCCTAATTGTAATACACAAATTCATCACAAAAATGAATAATTCTACTTAATTTTTCTAACTGTAATACACAAACTGCTTCATAAAATGAATAACTCTACTTAATTTTTCTAACTGTAATACACAAACGTACCGTACATCATAAGTACAACATAATTGTAATACACAAACACGCAAGATTACATCATATATAGTTTTTGAGCAAGTCCTTTTTGACCTTTTTCTTAAATGTATACATTGATTTTTCATTTTTAACATCACTCTCCAGAGCATTCCACAATCGAATTCCCTGAATTGAGGTAGACCGTCCCTTTAAGCTGGTTCTGAATTGTGGTTTGATGAATATCTCTGTCCCTTTGAGATTGTAATAACTTTGTCTTTTTATAAAATTTCTTTGGATATTTAAAGGTAATGTGTTATTATGAGCCCTATACATAATTGATAAAATACTATATTCTACCAATTCCTGGAATTTCAATAAGTTTAGTTGAATAAACAAGGTGTTTGAAGGGTGAGTGAAATGTTTTCTGGTGATTACTCTTACAGCTCTCTTTTGTAAAATAAAAACAGGCTTTGTAATAGTTTTGCATGCTTTTCCCCAAACCTCAATACAATAGATTAAATGTGGAGCAATGATTGTGTTATACAACATATGTAAAGCTTTATCAATTAAAAAATCCCTGACTTTATACAGTACTGCAATTGCTCTAGCTAGTTTTTTTTTAATAGAATTTACATGATGTTTCCATGTCAGTTTGTCATCAATGATAACACCCAGAAACTTCACTTCACTCACTTTACAGATCACAACATCTTCAATTTCAAATGGATCGTCATCAACAATTCCCTTTTTGTTACTGAAAATCATGTAGTTAGTTTTATCTAAATTCAAAGATAATTTGTTTAATTTAAACCAAGTTTGTATTTTTATAAATTCTGTTTTCATCATATCCAAAATCTGTTTTATGTCATTACCCGAACTGAAAAAAGTGGTGTCATCGGCAAAAAGAACACATTTAAGTAGTGCTGACACATTTACCAAGTCATTCACATATAAAATAAACAACTTTGGTCCAAGCACAGAACCCTGAGGAACTCCACAAGTGATATCACGGAGGTCAGATTTAACATCATTAATTTGCACGAACTGTTTCCTGTCCTTCAAATAGCTAGATACCCACTGTAATGCTGGTCCTCTAATACCATATTTATTTAGTTTTTCAAGGAGAATGGTGTGGTCAATGGTATCAAATGCTTTTTTTAGATCAACAAAAACACTAACACAGTACTGTTTATGATCGACAGCATTAGTTATTTGTTCCATTAAATCCATGAGAGCCATTGACGTAGAGTTTTTTTCTCTAAACCCATATTGACTGCTACTTAAAATGTTTTGTTTATCAATAAATTGATCCAATCTGGACACAAATAGTTTTTCTAGAATCTTTGAGAACTGTGGTAATAAGGATATTGGCCTATAATTATTGAATACACATTTATCACCATTTTTAAAAAGAGGAATTACCTTTGCTACTTTCATGTTATCTGGAAATATTCCTGTTGAAAAAGATAAATTGCATATATATGTAAACGGTTCAATAACATAACTTATTATTTCCTTTACGAACATCATATCCATGTCCACCCAGTCTTTTGATCTCTTGTCTGAGAGATTTTTTACCATTTTCATAATTTCCTCTTTGTTAGTTCCACTAAGAAAAATACTGTTTGTGCAACTTTTAATTGAATGACACACCTTATTATCTACTTTTGGTATTTTAGCTGCAAGGCTTGATCCAATATTTACAAAATATTGATTAAATTCATTTACGATATTATTCTCATCATGTATTTCTTTGTCATCTTTCACAAAATATTTTGCAATGTTTGTTTTTGCTTTATGACTTTTTAGAACATCATTTATTACTCGCCATGTTGTTTTAGTGTCACCATTGCTCTTGTTTAATAAATCACTATAGTATTCTTTCTTGCATCTTCTTATAATCATTACCAATTTATTTTTATATTTTTTATATTTTTCTTCAGCTTGTTGTGTTCTCGTTTTTAAGAAACATAAATACAAGTTTTTTTTTTTTACAAGCATTTCTCAACCCTTTAGTCATCCAAGGTTGGTCAACAATATTTCTTTTTCTACGATTTCTTTGCACACAATTCTTTTCATACAGAGCTTCTAAAATGTTCATAAATTCATCATATGATCTGTTAACATCATCAATATACACGTCCTTCCAGTTTTGCTTCTGTAAATCATCTTTTAATTGATCCATAGCTTTTTTTGATGTGTTTATTATTTTTTTCTTAATTGTAACTTCTTTTGTAATGTTTTGATCATTTCTGTAGATAGTGAAAACTGGTAAATGATCACTTAAATCAGTTGTTAAGATACCACCTGTCATATCCCCATTTGTTATATTTGTGAAAATGTTGTCAATTATCGTAGCACTATGAGTTGTAATTCTTGTTGGTTTTGATATTAACGGATAAAGATTTAAACTATACATTGAATTTAGAAATGTGCTGATGTTATTTGAATCCGTTTTATTTCCCAGGTCGATATTAAAGTCTCCGCACAAGAAAACTTTTTTATTTAAACTCTTTTCCAGTAGTTGTATGATTTTATCGGTGAATATTTCTATATTTGATCCTGGTGATCGATATACACAACTTATGGATATGTTTTTAGCATTTTCGTTTAATATTTCTATTGTTATTATTTCCATAAGATTGTCAACAATTATTGACATTTCTTTAATTATTCTACACTTTATTTCATTTTTGACAAATAGAGCTACTCCACCACCTTTTTTATTGTTTCTGTTTAAATGATATAATTCATATCCTTCGATGTGAACATTATTTTTGTTTTCATCATTAAGCCATGTCTCTGACAGTGCTATTAATGTAAAAGTTCTGTTTAACTGTTTTAAATATTCTGTTATTTTGGATATATTTGCATTTATACTTCTACTATTGATGTGAATAATAGAGAGATCTCCATTTGTTATATTGATGTTATTAAACTTTTCTTCATTATAGTATTCACAGTCTTTTATAGCAGGATAAAAGTTTGCATCAACCATATCTTCAACATTATATATTTTGAATTCTGAGTCTTCGTTTGTTGCTGTCATGTTTTAATCTATTTGTTTGTTTGTTCATTTCTGTTAATTTTGTGTATGAACATGTGATAGTGATTGGTGATTTGTCATTTTTGAGCTCATCCAAATGTTTCTAAGTCTTTCAGATCTTTTATTATTTTAGCTTGAGAATTTTCATCTACTTTGATCCAGATGTTTCCGTTTCTTGTCCAAGTTTTTTTTATTTTTCCATTATTTTTCAACACCCTTGCTGCATGTGCAATGTTTGCGTTTTTTTTAGTTAGGTGTTCATTCATGAAGACCATAGTTTTTGCGAGTTTCTTTGACTGCATCATTACCCTGTTTCTTTGATTCCTTCCAATGAATCTCACGACTACTGATGGTTTATTTTTGTTAACTCTATTGGGCAGTGTGTAACAGGTGGAAATGTCATCACGTTTAATGTCAATGCCTTTGTCACTTAAGAAAGTGACTACCTGATTCTCCAGAGACTGCAGTTGTTCTGGTCGTCCTCCTTCATTCGTGTTAACGCCTTTAACTACATCAGCCGATGACCAGCGTTTAAGTTCGAGTCCAGAAATGACCATGTTTTCGCCTCTTATGTATTGTTCCATGTCCTCACACTTTTGTTCCAATTGAGCTAATCGTTCTTCTCTGATGACCTCCTGAGCTTTCATTAGTTTCATCTCCTCAACCAGTTGATTAAAGTTTTTTTGATCGGCTCTCAAACTTGTAACTTCCGCAGTGAGAACGGCTTGATCGGCTCTCAAACTTGCAACTTCCGCAGTGAGAACGTTTACTGCATTTTTCAATTCCTCCATTAACTCCAAATTTTTATCCACCGATTTTTTACTCGCCGACTCCTGTTTCTGCTGCTCCGATTTATTTTTTTTACTAGGACTCATCACGCCTGCTTCTTCTGATCTGGATACAGAAAATCACTGTTCCACAGCAACTCGTTCACTGCTCTGCTCCCATCCGCAGCAACTCGCTCGCTGCTCTGCTCATGTCCAACAGTAATCAGCTTGCTTCCCGTCCTACAGCAACTCGATCGTTGCTCTGCTTCAGATCAGCAGTTAGTTCAGAACTCACGGTTTCAGCAGCCTGCAGCAATCCCCTGGCTCGCCCACGGCGCACGGCTCAGCTCGAAGCCCCAGGTGGCGTCCACGGCTCACGGCGCACGGCTCAGCTCGAAGCCCCAGGTGGCGTCCACGGCTCACGGCGCACGGCTCAGCTCGAAGGTGGCGTCCACGGTTCACGGCCCACTCGTGGCTCTCGGATCAGCTCGAAGCCCCAGGTTGCGTTCACGGCCCCCTCGTTGCGCTCGGCTCAGCTCGAAGCCCGAGGTGGCAACTTTAATGTTGCTTTAAAGCTCTTAGGTGCCAAAATATTGACTTATTGGGCTACAATACGGTAACTTGTTGTTTTTACCAATCTGATCCCCAGGGAGATCCAAAACAGAACTCAAACCCAGAACATGCTGGTGAAGATTCTCAGTCATCCAGGACATGATAAAATAAAATAAAAAAACGTTCAATACAGAAACAACTGGACTTTATTTGTAACAGAAGACGTTTCGCTCTTCATCCAAGGAGCTTTCTCAATTCAAAGAGCAGAGAGTGGGGATCAGATTTTAAAGGCTGCGATATGTATGTGTGTATCTTGCAACTGGCCTGTAGCTACAAACCTCTCCATTTATTGGCCCTCTCTTGTTTAGAGAAGCAAATACGAATGAAACTTTCAGGCTAGACACAACTATTACTATGAGCTTGTCACCAGCCATTTTACAGTGTTTGTTTTCAACTGAAACGGGACGAGACCGTTTGAAAAAGGAAGCGACGTGGCATTGCTTCAATCCATTGCAGCAGACTTTGACTGGGTTTTCAATTTTTCTGCAGTAGAATGGATTTCTGCTAATAATAACCATTTTTCTATTGTGAAGTGTAGCGTGAACCGCCTTGCCATAATTAAATTCTACATGGTCTCTTGATTTTTCCATACGACTGGGTGCCACCTCTATGTGGGTGGTACTGTCATAGGAGGAGCTGCTTGACACTCCTTGGATGTCCAGTGGAGGACATTGAGGTCATGGGATGCTTGGTGGTTGAGCTATGTTTAGTTATGAACACATGAGCCAGTGAAGGCCTACGTTACAAAAATATTTGATAAAAACAAGTTGGTGTGGCTGCAGAAAATGATTGAGGCTCAAACGTTATAGAATATTTAACTTCGGAAGCTCCTGAGTGCCATAGATTGAAATACCGTAATGCATTGGAGTACTTTGTCACTGCACAACGCTTCTGCTCGTATTTGGATGAGCTTCACTTTGTCAGATGCTGCAACTCCTGGTGTGTTTGCTAAGAAAACAGCTTTAAAGAAGTCCTGATGCATGCTCAATAATTCAAGTAAATAAATCTAACCAGGTTGAGTCACATCCTCTGGACGGATACGTCTTAGTTTAGTTTAGAATACGTCCAGAGGACCTGACTCAACCTTGTTAGCTTTAAATAAGACTTTGATTTGATTTGATTTGATGTTTATTCATTCATTTTAAAAGAACAATACAAGACAGTTTCATCAGATACAAGATTACAAGTAGGATAAAATGAAGGGAGCAGAAAGAAGATGAAATCTTATTATATCTGCCCCTATTTCACAGTTTGTTCAACCAATGATAACTTTCAAGCAACATCACAGAATGAATAGTTCTACCTATTTTCCTAACTGTAATACACAAACTACATCACAAAATGAATAATTCTACTTAATTTTCCTAACTGAAATACATAAACTACTGTAGATCACAAAAAGAATAATTCTACTTAATATTTCTAACTGTAATACACAAACTACATCACCCATAATTCTAATTAATTTTCTAATTCTAATTTTTTTATTTATTTTTTTATTTTATTTTATTTTTTTATAATTTTATTTAATTTTCCTATTTTTTTTTTTTTTTAATTAATTTTCCTAACTGTAATACACAAACTAGATCATAAAATGAATAATTCTACTTAATTCTACTTAATTTTTCTAATTGAAATACACAAACTAAAAGATGGCACAACATCAAGATGTTCACAAAATGAATAATTCTACTTAATTTTCCTAATTGTAATACACAAATTCATCACAAAAATGAATAATTCTACTTAATTTTTCTAACTGTAATACACAAACTGCTTCATAAAATGAATAACTCTACTTAATTTTTCTAACTGTAATACACAAACGTACCGTACATCATAAGTACAACATAATTGTAATACACAAACACGCAAGATTACATCATATATAGTTTTTGAGCAAGTCCTTTTTGACCTTTTTCTTAAATGTATACATTGATTTTTCATTTTTAACATCACTCTCCAGAGCATTCCACAATCGAATTCCCTGAATTGAGGTAGACCGTCCTTTTAAGCTGGTTCTGAATTGTGGTTTGATGAATATCTCTGTCCCTTTGAGATTGTAATAACTTTGTCTTTTTATAAAATTTCTTTGGATATTTAAAGGTAATGTGTTATTATGAGCCCTATACATAATTGATAAAATACTATATTCTACCAATTCCTGGAATTTCAATAAGTTTAGTTGAATAAACAAGGTGTTTGAAGGGTGAGTGAAATGTTTTCTGGTGATTACTCTTACAGCTCTCTTTTGTAAAATAAAAACAGGCTTTGTAATAGTTTTGCATGCTTTTCCCCAAACCTCAATACAATAGATTAAATGTGGAGCAATGATTGTGTTATACAACATATGTAAAGCTTTATCAATTAAAAAATCCCTGACTTTATACAGTACTGCAATTGCTCTAGCTAGTTTTTTTTTAATAGAATTTACATGATGTTTCCATGTCAGTTTGTCATCAATGATAACACCCAGAAACTTCACTTCACTCACTTTACAGATCACAACATCTTCAATTTCAAATGGATCGTCATCAACAATTCCCTTTTTGTTACTGAAAATCATGTAGTTAGTTTTATCTAAATTCAAAGATAATTTGTTTAATTTAAACCAAGTTTGTATTTTTATAAATTCTGTTTTCATCATATCCAAAATCTGTTTTATGTCATTACCCGAACTGAAAAAAGTGGTGTCATCGGCAAAAAGAACACATTTAAGTAGTGCTGACACATTTACCAAGTCATTCACATATAAAATAAACAACTTTGGTCCAAGCACAGAACCCTGAGGAACTCCACAAGTGATATCACGGAGGTCAGATTTAACATCATTAATTTGCACGAACTGTTTCCTGTCCTTCAAATAGCTAGATACCCACTGTAATGCTGGTCCTCTAATACCATATTTATTTAGTTTTTCAAGGAGAATGGTGTGGTCAATGGTATCAAATGCTTTTTTTAGATCAACAAAAACACTAACACAGTACTGTTTATGATCGACAGCATTAGTTATTTGTTCCATTAAATCCATGAGAGCCATTGACGTAGAGTTTTTTTCTCTAAACCCATATTGACTGCTACTTAAAATGTTTTGTTTATCAATAAATTGATCCAATCTGGACACAAATAGTTTTTCTAGAATCTTTGAGAACTGTGGTAATAAGGATATTGGCCTATAATTATTGAATACACATTTATCACCATTTTTAAAAAGAGGAATTACCTTTGCTACTTTCATGTTATCTGGAAATATTCCTGTTGAAAAAGATAAATTGCATATATATGTAAACGGTTCAATAACATAACTTATTATTTCCTTTACGAACATCATATCCATGTCCACCCAGTCTTTTGATCTCTTGTCTGAGAGATTTTTTACCATTTTCATAATTTCCTCTTTGTTAGTTCCACTAAGAAAAATACTGTTTGTGCAACTTTTAATTGAATGACACACCTTATTATCTACTTTTGGTATTTTAGCTGCAAGGCTTGATCCAATATTTACAAAATATTGATTAAATTCATTTACGATATTATTCTCATCATGTATTTCTTTGTCATCTTTCACAAAATATTTTGCAATGTTTGTTTTTGCTTTATGACTTTTTAGAACATCATTTATTACTCGCCATGTTGTTTTAGTGTCACCATTGCTCTTGTTTAATAAATCACTATAGTATTCTTTCTTGCATCTTCTTATAATCATTACCAATTTATTTTTATATTTTTTATATTTTTCTTCAGCTTGTTGTGTTCTCGTTTTTAAGAAACATAAATACAAGTTATTTTTTTTTTTACAAGCATTTCTCAACCCTTTAGTCATCCAAGGTTGGTCAACAATATTTCTTTTTCTACGATTTCTTTGCACACAATTCTTTTCATACAGAGCTTCTAAAATGTTCATAAATTCATCATATGATCTGTTAACATCATCAATATACACGTCCTTCCAGTTTTGCTTCTGTAAATCATCTTTTAATTGATCCATAGCTTTTTTTGATGTGTTTATTATTTTTTTCTTAATTGTAACTTCTTTTGTAATGTTTTGATCATTTCTGTAGATAGTGAAAACTGGTAAATGATCACTTAAATCAGTTGTTAAGATACCACCTGTCATATCCCCATTTGTTATATTTGTGAAAATGTTGTCAATTATCGTAGCACTATGAGTTGTAATTCTTGTTGGTTTTGATATTAACGGATAAAGATTTAAACTATACATTGAATTTAGAAATGTGCTGATGTTATTTGAATCCGTTTTATTTCCCAGGTCGATATTAAAGTCTCCGCACAAGAAAACTTTTTTATTTAAACTCTTTTCCAGTAGTTGTATGATTTTATCGGTGAATATTTCTATATTTGATCCTGGTGATCGATATACACAACTTATGGATATGTTTTTAGCATTTTCGTTTAATATTTCTATTGTTATTATTTCCATAAGATTGTCAACAATTATTGACATTTCTTTAATTATTCTACACTTTATTTCATTTTTGACAAATAGAGCTACTCCACCGCCTTTTTTATTGTTTCTGTTTAAATGATATAATTCATATCCTTCGATGTGAACATTATTTTTGTTTTCATCATTAAGCCATGTCTCTGACAGTGCTATTAATGTAAAAGTTCTGTTTAACTGTTTTAAATATTCTGTTATTTTGGATATATTTGCATTTATACTTCTACTATTGATGTGAATAATAGAGAGATCTCCATTTGTTATATTGATGTTATTAAACTTTTCTTCATTATAGTATTCACAGTCTTTTATAGCAGGATAAAAGTTTGCATCAACCATATCTTCAACATTATATATTTTGAATTCTGAGTCTTCGTTTGTTGCTGTCATGTTTTAATCTATTTGTTTGTTTGTTCATTTCTGTTAATTTTGTGTATGAACATGTGATAGTGATTGGTGATTTGTCATTTTTGAGCTCATCCAAATGTTTCTAAGTCTTTCAGATCTTTTATTATTTTAGCTTGAGAATTTTCATCTACTTTGATCCAGATGTTTCCGTTTCTTGTCCAAGTTTTTTTTATTTTTCCATTATTTTTCAACACCCTTGCTGCATGTGCAATGTTTGCGTTTTTTTTAGTTAGGTGTTCATTCATGAAGACCATAGTTTTTGCGAGTTTCTTTGACTGCATCATTACCCTGTTTCTTTGATTCCTTCCAATGAATCTCACGACTACTGATGGTTTATTTTTGTTAACTCTATTGGGCAGTGTGTAACAGGTGGAAATGTCATCACGTTTAATGTCAATGCCTTTGTCACTTAAGAAAGTGACTACCTGATTCTCCAGAGACTGCAGTTGTTCTGGTCGTCCTCCTTCATTCGTGTTAACGCCTTTAACTACATCAGCCGATGACCAGCGTTTAAGTTCGAGTCCAGAAATGACCATGTTTTCGCCTCTTATGTATTGTTCCATGTCCTCACACTTTTGTTCCAATTGAGCTAATCGTTCTTCTCTGATGACCTCCTGAGCTTTCATTAGTTTCATCTCCTCAACCAGTTGATTAAAGTTTTTTTGATCGGCTCTCAAACTTGTAACTTCCGCAGTGAGAACGGCTTGATCGGCTCTCAAACTTGCAACTTCCGCAGTGAGAACGTTTACTGCATTTTTCAATTCCTCCATTAACTCCAAATTTTTATCCACCGATTTTTTACTCGCCGACTCCTGTTTCTGCTGCTCCGATTTATTTTTTTTACTAGGACTCATCACGCCTGCTTCTTCTGATCTGGATACAGAAAATCACTGTTCCACAGCAACTCGTTCACTGCTCTGCTCCCATCCGCAGCAACTCGCTCGCTGCTCTGCTCATGTCCAACAGTAATCAGCTTGCTTCCCGTCCTACAGCAACTCGATCGTTGCTCTGCTTCAGATCAGCAGTTAGTTCAGAACTCACGGTTTCAGCAGCCTGCAGCAATCCCCTGGCTCGCCCACGGCGCACGGCTCAGCTCGAAGCCCCAGGTGGCGTCCACGGCTCACGGCGCACGGCTCAGCTCGAAGCCCCAGGTGGCGTCCACGGCTCACGGCGCACGGCTCAGCTCGAAGGTGGCGTCCACGGTTCACGGCCCACTCGTGGCTCTCGGATCAGCTCGAAGCCCCAGGTTGCGTTCACGGCCCCCTCGTTGCGCTCGGCTCAGCTCGAAGCCCGAGGTGGCAACTTTAATGTTGCTTTAAAGCTCTTAGGTGCCAAAATATTGACTTATTGGGCTACAATACGGTAACTTGTTGTTTTTACCAATCTGATCCCCAGGGAGATCCAAAACAGAACTCAAACCCAGAACATGCTGGTGAAGATTCTCAGTCATCCAGGACATGATAAAATAAAATAAAAAAACGTTCAATACAGAAACAACTGGACTTTATTTGTAACAGAAGACGTTTCGCTCTTCATCCAAGGAGCTTTCTCAATTCAAAGAGCAGAGAGTGGGGATCAGATTTTAAAGGCTGAGATATGTATGTGTGTATCTTGCAACTGGCCTGTAGCTACAAACCTCTCCATTTATTGGCCCTCTCTTGTTTAGAGAAGCAAATACGAATGAAACTTTCAGGCTAGACACAACTATTACTATGAGCTTGTCACCAGCCATTTTACAGTGTTTGTTTTCAACTGAAACGGGACGAGACCGTTTGAAAAAGGAAGCGACGTGGCATTGCTTCAATCCATTGCAGCAGACTTTGACTGGGTTTTCAATTTTTCTGCAGTAGAATGGATTTCTGCTAATAATAACCATTTTTCTATTGTGAAGTGTAGCGTGAACCGCCTTGCCATAATTAAATTCTACATGGTCTCTTGATTTTTCCATACGACTGGGTGCCACCTCTATGTGGGTGGTACTGTCATAGGAGGAGCTGCTTGACACTCCTTGGATGTCCAGTGGAGGACATTGAGGTCATGGGATGCTTGGTGGTTGAGCTATGTTTAGTTATGAACACATGAGCCAGTGAAGGCCTACGTTACAAAAATATTTGATAAAAACAAGTTGGTGTGGCTGCAGAAAATGGCAGATCAATGGCCTGCAGCCTGAAATCATCGGCGTGGCGCAGCTTGCCTGGAAAATTGACTGGGTAGGTCCTAAGTACCAAACTGGATGCGGGTAAGATCACCCAATGGAAAGCCTCTGAACCCACACCAGGAGTAGGGCTGAGTTGAGACTGGAAAAAAAAAGAACTAAAATAACTTCACAGATTTCAACAGTCATGTTTGTGTCTTTCAATCACAACAATAAATCTTTAAACCAAGGACCATTGGAAACCCTGCCTGCCATCACTACACAGTTGTATGTTTTCCAGATGGTGTTGTGACCATGAATTACCATCTAATGGTAAATTGACTGTATTGTATAGCACCTTCCTATCTTATCAAGATACTGTACTCAAATCACTTCACAACACAATCTGTGCCTCATTTATCCATTCATACAACACTCCACTAGATCTATACAAAGACTAATCAGAGCTTTATCACAATCACCAATGGGACACATCGGAGGCAATGAGGGGTTCAGTGTCTTGCCCAGGGACACTTCGGCATGTGACAGCTGGTGGAATCGAACCCCCAGTTCTTGCAATGTAGGACAACTGCTCTAACCACTCAGCCACAGCCGCCCATTTTGTATAAGAGAGATAAGAGATTTATTTATTAACATTGCACCGTAATACAACGTGATTATGTAGCACAGTCGTCCGGAAGAGGGAAGAGTATGCAAGCTGCAGCATTTCCAAACACATTACATGTTCTTCTGCGCGGCCGCGCTCATCCGTCTCCGGATGAAGGTCAAACAGATATGGAAAAAGGAAAAACACAATAGGTATCATTTGTGATATTCAAAAAAAGAATCTATCAAAGATTGCCTTAAGACACTCTATGATAAAGTCCCAAAAACTCTATCAGCATAAGCACAGCCAGACAAGACATTGTTGCAGATTTGACGACATGCAAGGAGATCAAAGAGTCTGTGAGCAGCACTTCAGATAACACAGTTCAGCAGATGTTAAGCTCGGCGCCTCTGAGCACACTCCCAGGGACCTCTGGGGAGGGAGGGGGTCAGCAGTGTCTCTCAGCTTCACTCCAGGAGAATAGTTCCCAACAGCCTTCTTCTTTTCCAAGGTCGCGCAGAAACTAGATTAGATAGTTCTTTTGTTTATCTTCAATCCAGGCCACAGTGTTCTTTTTGACTGCAGCCTTCCAGAGTCCAGGTGCTGTTCAGGTCCAAAATCGCCGAATCAAATGAGTTTCCGAGGCTACAAACCTCCATCCGTGCCCTGATTAACGCCGGGCGGCTGTAAACGAGTTCCAAAGCGCACCGCAGGTCCACGGTGGTCTACCGCTCCCATTGTGCGGTTCAGCTCGTACAACAGCTGGGTTGAGGAGCTCACAGCCCGGATCAGAGACTCTTGCTGATCAGGAAGTTTGGCCAGTGCGCCGATAGCTGCCGAAATCTTCCTGAACTTCCAGTAACAGACAGCTCCGCTCACGCCAAAAAACAGAGCAGCTGCTACTAATATCCCAATAATCCACAAATCTTCCACGTCTTCGACAGACAAGACGGTCAAACACATGGGTTGCCACTGTCCCCAGGAGTCCATCATGTATCCGACAGCGTGCGTGTCAGAGGGGCAGGCCGCTTCTCCTGGCCCGGTCCGCTTCGTGGAAAAAATCTTATCTATAGATGAAACAGCCCAATTTATTAAATCCATCGCAAATTGGTTCGAGTGAGCGCTGAAGAGTCACAGACGAGACAAAAAGCAAGCAGGGAGGAGGAAAACTTAGGGAGGGAAGGAGCAAAAAGATATGCAACTTGCTTTGTCGAGAGCCGGAAGAGGAAACATAATACTGCAGTAATTTGAATGTATGGTATTCAACCCAAACAACAGTGATTATGTCCAAGTTCAATATTTTTCGGACCTGTTAATAATTTTAATTAAGGTTTATTTATTACTGAATGAAATGAATGCCTGATTTGTTACAGTTTCTTCTCACAATAAGATTGTGCATGCTGTGGTGGACTGTGTGTGGGCTCACTACCTCAATGCAACAGAAAAAACAGGCAGAGGTGGAGTGTTACCACTGTCAGCAGCGCAGCAGCAGGAAGTGTGGGTGCAGTACTCCGCACTGCAGGTAGCACTGCAGGTAAGGAGCTGTCCTCAAACTATTTTATGTGGTAAACATTAAGCTCATACATCTAAATTTGGTCAACTTCTTTCCCCAGGCGTATTATCGCAGTCTAAGCCAGGACCCTGCTGACACATCCTTACTAGGGACATACCATGTTCATCTGTTTCTTAGAGCTTTTTCCCAGGTAATTGGTTCATTCCTTAACTACTAAAGCACGTCACATCAATGTAGGCAGAAATGCCTGAAAATTTTGAGATCAGAAGAACTTAGTGTTGGACAGGTAACTTTCCCAGGCAAAGTGTAGGCAAGACCTACTCCTGAAACATAGCTATGTTCACACTGCAGGCAAAAGTGGCTCAAATCAAACTTTTATGCCCACATACAATCCATATCTGTTTTTTTAATAATCTCAACATGACAAATAAGATTTTTTCCCCCTTCAAAATCCATGTCAGGGGAACTTTGGTCAAGGATGTTTGTCACTACAGTAATGTTAAGTGCCCATGAACCGTGTGCTTGAATTAGCAAAAAGAGCTGAATGAGGAGCTGCTTTGATACTGCATGTGCAGCCAGTAAGGTCACCTCCGAGTCTGGAGGAGGAGCTGATAAGTGTGTATTATATATATATATA
>JBBPBX010018089.1:33012-46054 GCA_038048925.1 Garcialebias charrua
TATATATATATATATATAATAATAAAAAAGAACATTGCTCACTGTCCGGTTGCAGATTCTCATGATGAGGCTCATGTACACGTAATTTTGAACATGTGTAAAAAGCCTATTTCATGACAGAATGCTCTTACAAGTAAACTGGATTTAAAATCTTCTGTCTTCGTGCAGCTCCTTCTTAATAATAATAGTAATGAATTTAATTTGTAAGCACTTTTCATTAACAAAAATCTCAAAGTGCTAGTTCTTGTACCGGTATGTAGATAATGAAAGGAAATATTTTATCCAGCCCAGGTTACTTTTATATGTGGTAATAAATCAACTGCACTTCTGCTTTATACTGATACTGATTGGTACTGACATAATGCAGTTTAAAAAGAGAAACGGTGTATTTTCAGCTACAGAATAGAAGCCCATTATTTTTTTTATTTTTTTACCATTTAGATTTGCCAAAGCCCGGATGACTTGAGAATCTTCACAGACATGATGCCATTGATGTAGGATTGCATCAGTACTAGTGTGGATGGATCGATTCTTGTTTTTCTCATTACGTTAAGAACGTTGCTCGCGTTCCAGAAGTGTAATTCTGCTCCAGAATAGATGGAAAGCTGCAAGATCAAATACTAACACTGGACAAAATGAGCAAGGCAAATTACAGTATTTAGTTGGCTCCGATTGCACAACTTCTGAATTGATTTGTGCACGCTACAACACGTGTATTCCATATTTACGTCTCTTCCTGCGCATGTAACTCACGTAAGGGCCATAGACTGCCCACGATGGAGTCTCATGACGGTCGCATTTAAATTTTAATCTGAACGACCACACAAAAAAATTGTATCTGATCAAAAAACATTGGAATTGAGCATTAAAGCCCTGCAATGTGAATTTAACCTGTTAGCAAGTTGAGTTCAAGACTTGACTTTTGTCTTCTAAACTATTGATTTTGTTTCCTAATACTGTATATCCTCTTCCAGATTAATTGTGATGATGACCCGTACAGTGACTCCATGCCTCTGGATCCCTCCTTCTTCATCCTAGTCATTTGTGCCAATTCAAACATTTGTCCTTCAAGCCTACAGTGCTCCATCAAACGTCAGCAAAATTCATCACAAACTGATTCTTGTGTTTAAGAACATGCAGGACTTTATTTATACAATATTCTGGGAATATGAATGTTAACACTGGTGTGTTTTTTTTTTTACTACATATCTGCCCTTGTGTCTGCAAATTGCATTAATTGCACATAATGTATAGTATTCATTTAAATAGAAAAATATGAAATGTTTCAATTACTTGTTTTTCAATGGTGGAGCAATTACCCCCAGCAATGCAAATATAATCTGCCCGTTATGAAGTACACTGTCCCCAGTGAATGATTTATTAATCCTGATGAAAGAATGTGTTCAAATTAATTGACTATAACTGTGAGTCAGATACATTATAGGAAAATGTGAAGGGTCAAATACTATTTGTTGTCTTGGGCCTCATATGAATAAAACGTTGAACTGCCAATATCTTTGTTTATTTGTGAAAGATCACAAGAATAGGGCCAGATTACTCAAATCAGGACTAATACTTTAAATCATTTGTTAAAATTATGGCTTTATTGTATATTGGTTCCCAGTCAACCAGGTATTTGTACTTGCATAAATGTTCAAAGTAAATTTATCTAATTTATCTCCTACTGATCAGTAACTCACATACTGTAGTTGTAAATGTGATTTAACTGCATCAGATTTTAGCTTACGGTAGATTTGCACGGCAACTAAACTGTTTATTAATTTTCCGCAAAATGTTACTAGGTTACAATTTGAAGAACTCGCTCTAATCAAATTAGCTGGAAATGGTTTCCATACGTTGTAGGAGGTGGTGAAGAGACGACACAGGAGACGGGATGTAGTTCTTCACTTTTAATCAACTCCTACTCAACTGGCGGGAAAACCACCCAACACCGCCTTATATACCAACACAACATCCGGTCCTCTGGACCTTTCACAATAAAAGCATCCTGTAACACATTCGGTCCACTGGGTGTGAGTAGAGCCCCCTAGTGGTCCACCACACACGCCCCCCCAGAACACCCAGTAAGGTCCATCACTAGTCCCGCATTTTAGGTTTGATTAAACGACCAGAACGGCTGAACCTGGGCCCTGCAGAACCAGTCTGATGAAGCGGAGGGCTCCGAGGAGGGCCTGCAGAAGATTCGGGCTCCAATGGATGTTGAGAGTCTCTGGCAGGGGGACAGCAGTCCGTTAACAATGTGGATGGAGGTCTGCCCCTGCGAGGAGCCTGGGCCGTAACAACCTGATCATCTGACACAACATGAGCTGGTTTAAGCCTATCGATACAGACAGTCTCAGTACGACCCCCTAAATCTAAAAGGAAATGTTTTGGACCTGGTTGAAGAACCCGAAACGGTCCATCATACAAAGGCTGTAGTGGTGTCCTGTGTGCATTGTGTTTGACAAAAACAAATTTAGAGGACTCCAGACTCTTAGGGACAAATGACTGCGGTAAACAATGATGTACCGGGCCAGGGACACGAAAAGGGGCCTCCTGAGGTGAAAAATGGAGCAACGGTGGAGCAAACTGTGGTGAGGGTACCTCAGGTAAAAACTCACCGGGGACGCGCACAGGTTGACCGAAAACCAGTTCAGCCGGGGAAGAGCTCAGGTCCTCTTTGGTTGCGGTACGTAAACCCAACAAAACCCAGGGAAGACGGTCAATCCAGTTGTCACCGGTCAATGCAGCACGCAGTGCAGCTTTCAATGATCTGTGAAACCGTTCACACAAACCATTAGCTTGGGGGTTGTAAGCGGTGGTCCTGTGAACGTTAGTCCCCAGACTCTTGGCCATGGTAGACCAAAGTTCAGAAACAAACTGCGGGCCCCGGTCTGATGTAATGTCTGAAGGGGGGCCAAAACGCGCCACCCAGGTAGACAAAAATGCCCGGGCCACCACTGCAGATGTCGTGGATGTCAAAGGAACCACCTCAGGCCACCTGGTGGTCCGGTCTATCATAGTCAGCAGATGAGTAAAACCTTGTGATGGAGGCAGAGGGCCCACCAGGTCTACGTGCACATGATCAAACCGCCGACCTGGGATGGAGAAGGGTTCCAAAGGTGCTTTGGTGTGCCTGTTAACCTTAGCGCGCTGGCATGGGACACACGCTGCTGCCCACTCCTTAACTGCTTTACGCAGACCGGGCCAAACAAACTTTGAACTGACCAGTTTCACCGAGGCTCTAACACCTGGATGAGAAAGGGAATGTAAGGAGTCAAAAACGCGGCGTCGCCATGAAACTGGAACCAGGGGGCGGGGCCTGCCAGTAGAAACATCACAGAGCAGGAGGGGACCTCCGTCATTCACCTGCCGTTCCTCCAACTCGAGGCCCGTGGGCCCGGACTGGAGCTCGAGTATTTCTGCGTCGCTACGTTGGTCCGCAGCCATAGCAGAAAAATCGATGCCAACGTATACGGGAGAGATCAGCACCCGGGAGAGACAGTCGGCCACCACGTTGGATTTTCCAGCCACATGCTGAATGTCTGTAGTAAATTCAGACACCGCTGCGAGGTGGCGTTGCTGGCGAGCAGACCAGGGGTCAGAAATTTTTGACATCGCAAACACCAAGGGTTTGTGGTCAACATATGCAGTGAACCGGCGGCCCTCCAGGAAAAACCTGAAATGGCGTGTGGCCAGGTAAAGCGCCAGCAACTCTCTGTCAAAAACACTGTATTTCAGCTCATTGTCCCGCAGCGTACGGCTGAAAAATGCAAGCGGCTGCCAAACCCCGGAAACCTGCTGTTCTAACACAGCCCCCACCGCAAC
This sequence comes from Garcialebias charrua, assembly GCA_038048925.1. Lineage (NCBI taxonomy): Eukaryota > Metazoa > Chordata > Actinopteri > Cyprinodontiformes > Rivulidae > Garcialebias > Garcialebias charrua. Next base: position 36,841 of record JBBPBX010018089.1, read on the forward strand.
ATCAGATGCGTCGGTTGTTAAAGCTATTTGCGCCGCTGGGGATGGATGGGCCAAAAGGGCAGCAGTGGCCAGTGCAGCTTTAGCATCACCAAATGCCTGTAGGCGTTCTGGTGTCCAGTCCACGCTGTCGTTGGGCTTTTTCTTTTTCAGCGCTCCATAGAGCGGACGCAGCAGTTGTGCTGCCCTGGGGAGGAAACGGTTATAGAAGTTAACCATTCCCAAAAATTCTTGTAGTGCTTTAAAGTGCGACTAAACCCAAAATTAACTTTTTTTAGCTGATAAACTCCCTAGAATGTGTTTAAAATGTTATCTAGCACTATGGCTGTGTTTATTCTCACATAATTGTGCATATCTGTGTAAATTGGCAATATTTGGTCTAAAAATGTGTTTACGGTAGTTCTATGGGTTGAACTGGTGGATTACACCTTAATTTTCTTATTTGTGCAAACGCTCATGTGTGACATGTCTGCTCATGTGTGATGTCACACAGGTGGTTCAAGCAGAGCCAATCCCCTGCAGAGATGAGAAGTGCATACCTTATATGGAAGTGCTGCATTTCACTCCTGACAAGCGGTTTTATTTTTATTTTCATTTTTTTAGGCCTTTGGTTTTGGATGGAATGGGTGGAATGGATAAATACATCTACATGTTTATTCTTTGTTGTTGCTTGGTGTATGTTGTTGGCTAGAGGTTTAATTTGTTTTAGGTTGTTGCAGGTGGAGGCGTGAACAAAAGCACAACTCTACCTCCACCCCTCCTTGTCTCTCGACACGCCCATTTTCAGGGAGATTTTGGAAGGAGGAGTTACCGTCTCAACCTGGGTTTAGTCTCACTTTAACAGACTGGGGCTGTGGGAAATCTGACACCGCCTGCACTTTGTTTGGTAACGGGACGGCACCACTTGCAGAAATGCGGTGGCCCAAAAAGTCAATGACTGGCAGCCCAAACTGGCATTTCGCTGTATTTACAATCAGGCCATGTGCTGCCAGGCGCTGAAAAACCTCACGGAGGTGGGACAAGTGCTGCTCAGCCGAGCTGCTAGCCACCAGGACGTCATCCAGGTACACAAATACGAAGGACAGACCCCTTAGGACTGAATCCATCAACCGCTGAAATGTTTGTGCTGCACCTTTAAGACCAAAAGGCATGCGCAAAAACTCAAAAAGGCCGAAAGGCGTGATAACAGCGGTCTTAGGGACATCCTCCACATGCACAGGAACCTGGTGGTACCCCCGTACTAAATCTACTTTAGAAAAAATGGAGGTCCCAGCCAGGTGCACTGAAAAATCCTGGATGTGGGGGATGGGATAACGATCGTTCTCTGTGATGTTATTAAGGCGGCGGAAATCCCCACATGGTCGCCATTTGCCATCTGCCTTGGGCACCATGTGGAGGGGGGAGGCCCACGGACTGTTTGAGCGTTGCACGATGCCTAAACGCTCCATGTTAGCAAACTCTTCCTGTGCTATTGCTAGCTTAGTAGCATCAAGGCGGCGTGCACGTGCGAACACCGGGGGGCCCGTTGTGGGAATATAATGTTCGACCCCATGTTTTGTGTTTGTGTTTGCAAAATCAGGAACAGTCAGCGAGGGGAATTCAGACAATAAACGCTGAAACACATTACCCGAAGCTAAAAAGTTAGCATGCATTAAAGGCCCAGCTCCTCGCGTCTCACAAGGCAGTGACGAAAAAGACACAGCGTCGATCAAACGTCTGTTAGCTAAATCAACCAGGAGCCCGTGAGCACAAAGAAAATCAGCCCCTAAAATAGGGACTGAGCTAGCAGCTACCACAAAGTTCCACTGGAAGTCCCGTTCATGGAAACGAACAGTCACCAACCTTTCGCCAAACGTCTTGATGGGATAGCCGTTAGCCGCGGTTAGCTGCGGCCCGCAGCCTTCTGCTAACCTGTCGGAGCCAGTCGGGGGAACGAGGCTCTTCTGCGAGCCGGAGTCCACCAGGAACCGCCTCCCCGACCTCGAGTCTTCAATGAAAAGCAGCCTTTCCTTGTCGCCAACGGCCGCGGCTGCTAGCGTGCGCTTGCGTCGTCTTNAGAAGTTAACCATTCCCAAAAATTCTTGTAGCGCTTTAACAGACTGGGGCTGTGGGAAATCTGACACCGCCTGCACTTTGTTTGGTAACGGGACGGCACCACTTGCAGAAATGCGGTGGCCCAAAAAGTCAATGACTGGCAGCCCAAACTGGCATTTCGCTGTATTTACAATCAGGCCATGTGCTGCCAGGCGCTGAAAAACCTCACGGAGGTGGGACAAGTGCTGCTCAGCCGAGCTGCTAGCCACCAGGACGTCATCCAGGTACACAAATACGAAGGACAGACCCCTTAGGACTGAATCCATCAACCGCTGAAATGTTTGTGCTGCACCTTTAAGACCAAAAGGCATGCGCAAAAACTCAAAAAGGCCGAAAGGCGTGATAACAGCGGTCTTAGGGACATCCTCCACATGCACAGGAACCTGGTGGTACCCCCGTACTAAATCTACTTTAGAAAAAATGGAGGTCCCAGCCAGGTGCACTGAAAAATCCTGGATGTGGGGGATGGGATAACGATCGTTCTCTGTGATGTTATTAAGGCGGCGGAAATCCCCACATGGTCGCCATTTGCCATCTGCCTTGGGCACCATGTGGAGGGGGGAGGCCCACGGACTGTTTGAGCGTTGCACGATGCCTAAACGCTCCATGTTAGCAAACTCTTCCTGTGCTATTGCTAGCTTAGTAGCATCAAGGCGGCGTGCACGTGCGAACACCGGGGGGCCCGTTGTGGGAATATAATGTTCGACCCCATGTTTTGTGTTTGTGTTTGCAAAATCAGGAACAGTCAGCGAGGGGAATTCAGACAATAAACGCTGAAACACATTACCCGAAGCTAAAAAGTTAGCATGCATTAAAGGCCCAGCTCCTCGCGTCTCACAAGGCAGTGACGAAAAAGACACAGCGTCGATCAAACGTCTGTTAGCTAAATCAACCAGGAGCCCGTGAGCACAAAGAAAATCAGCCCCTAAAATAGGGACTGAGCTAGCAGCTACCACAAAGTTCCACTGGAAGTCCCGTTCATGGAAACGAACAGTCACCAACCTTTCGCCAAACGTCTTGATGGGATAGCCGTTAGCCGCGGTTAGCTGCGGCCCGCAGCCTTCTGCTAACCTGTCGGAGCCGGTCGGGGGAACGAGGCTCTTCTGCGAGCCGGAGTCCACCAGGAACCGCCTCCCCGACCTCGAGTCTTCGATGAAAAGCAGCCTTTCCTTGTCGCCAACGGCCGCGACTGCTAGCGGGCGCTGGCGTACTCGTTTCCCTGCGGCTTGAAACTGCACGGTGGGACACACCGTCGTGCTTTGGCGCCAAAACGCTGGTGGAAGAAACAAAAGGCAGCTCCTGACCGCCTGCGGGCGACTCCTGCTACGACCACTGGCTCGTCCGGCGCTGAGGGCGATGCTTGAAGCTCGGGCGCCGCTGGAGATCCGGGGACCGCCGCTTGGACCGCGAACGTCCTCGCAGCCAGCAGGATGCGGTCGGCTTCGCGGGCCAGCGAGCGGTAATCCTTCTGCTGCAGAAACGGGGAGTTGGCCAGGGCTGTGCGCACTGGAGCCGGAAGCCGGCGGAGGAAGAGGTGGAGAAAAAGAAACTCACAGTCTGTTGATCCTCTCAAAGACAACATGCCTTCCATGAGCTCGAGAGCTGTGCCGTCGCCCAAATCAGAGAGGGAAAACAGTTTCTCGGCGCGCTCCGCGTCTGAGAGCGTGTAAAGCCTCGGATATAGTCGCGCTTTGGTCCGCAAGCTGGAGCGCACGTGCTGCGCGCGCACTGTGCAAGTGTGCATGCGTTTACAGTATAGTGTGGCACGGCAGCGCTTGGCAAAGTGCTGTTCTTTTACTGACCAGCAGGTGGCAGTACCCTCTAAAACCTGTGCATATGTTGCAAGAAAGGGTGTAGAAGAAGAAATCTACCGTAGAAGAAGAACTGTTTGACGTCACACAACAAAAACAAATAGCTTTCTGCTCGCGTGCTGAACTGTTGTCTTTATTTGCGGTTTTAATGCATGGAGTCAGCGGAGGAGAAAGCGATCACGTGAGTTTTGGCGAAAAAACAAAAGAAAAGTCCGACTCCAGATCAGGAATGAAGGAGAATTTATTACATTTTATGTCACAAAACATTCCTCCATGCGTCGCGACGCCGTTTCCACGACCACAGCGGCGCAGACAGCTGCAGAATCTGGCGTGAAGGCTGTCGGTGAGGTCCCTACCCGACCTGTCAATCAATTCAGCGCGCGCGCTAGGCTTGCGGAGCTTCAAAATCTGGAAGGTGCACGACCACGCGCGAAACCAACGCGCTGGCCAAAGCGCGGGGGCGGGGACTTCGCAATTGCGTCACTTTGGCCGCGCGCCCTATGCGACGCGTCAACTATATCCGAGGCTTAACGCTGCAGAAGGAGCTCCTTGAGGGCGTCGTATTTTCCCTGTGCAGGAGGGTCTTCGAGCAGGCTCATTACCCGCTGGGTGGACAATGGGTCCAGTGAAGCGACCACATGGTGGTATTTGGTGTCGTCTGCAGAGATCCCGCGAAGAGCGAACTGTGATTCGACGTGGGCGAACCACGACCGAGGTGCGTGCAGCCAGAAGTCCGGGATTTTAACGGCCACCGCAAAAGCGAGCGGGGCCGCCGGTGGGGGTTCCACAACCGCGGACAGCTGAGGAGAGCTGGCTGGACCTTCAGATGTCGTCATATTCAGTTCACGTAGGTCACCAGTGTAGGAGGTGGTGAAGAGACGACACAGGAGACGGGATGTAGTTCTTCACTTTTAATCAACTCCTACTCAACTGGCGGGAAAACCACCCAACACCGCCTTATATACCAACACAACATCCGGTCCTCTGGACCTTTCACAATAAAAGCATCCTGTAACACATTCGGTCCACTGGGTGTGAGTAGAGCCCCCTAGTGGTCCACCACAACGTCACATTTCTTCTCAAATGACAAAATACACTTAAAACAAAAGAACAAAAAATGGGGAGAAAAGCTGCAGCTAAAAAAAGGTGGTGGTGCAGATGGAACTGCTAAAGTTGGCTTTACATTGAGAGAAAGAACATCTTTGAAATCTGTAAAACTGACTCCAGCTGGTAAGGGCCTGGGAAAAGCAGGAGCCAAGCGTTTGGGCCAGATGCTGAAACGGGCTATCCAGCACCAAGAGGAGCGGAGCGGGAAAAAGAAAGATTCTTTACCAAGTGAGTATCACTCACTTAGGCTAAGCTAGGCTAGCACTGTTAGCTACAAGCTAACAGTGCTAGCCTAGCTTAGCATCAGTCCACCAGGTTACCATGGTTACTCCGTGAGACAAATTTGATGAAAGTTTAAAATTCCTGTTTGTTCTGCAACCAGTATTAAAATGTTGGGCAGCACGGTAGCACAACTGGTAGAGCTGCTGCCTCTCAGCGAGAAGGTTGCCGGTTCAAATCCCGGTCCGGGGCCTTTCTGGGTGGAGTTTGCATGTTCTCCCCGTGCATGCGTGGGTTTCCTCCGGGTACTCCGGTTTCCTCCCACAGACCAAAAAACATGCTTGTTAGGCTGATTGGTGACTCTAAATTGACCCTAGGTGTGAGTGTGAGAGTGGATGGTTGTTTGGTGTGAGTGAGACAGGTCCCTCTTGTAAATGAGTCCCCGTGACTCAACGAGGCTAGCCTGTATAAATAAAGGTTGAATGAATTGAATGAATAAATGTTATAAAAGTAAGAATTTTACTAATTGGGATTCATTTGGAGTCGTCAACGATAACCACTTGAAATAGTTTAAATAACATGGTTGTATTTTGCAATTTTATTTTTTAACTTGTCACTGTTTTTAAGTTGTTTTTTTTTTTCAAACAAGATGCCAGTAAAGTTTAATAAAATACATACATTTGTAAAGAGAATAACTGGAAGACTTCCAATGTTTTTCAGTTGGTTTATGATTATAAAATTATACTTGCAATGTAAAATTGAAATTATGTTAGATTATTTTGAATAATTTAAAATCACTGGTGTAAAGTGCTTTGTGGCCCCTCATAGGGGGCTGGAAAGCGCTATATAAGTAAGCTCCATTTACCATTTAACCAAAGGTGAAGTTATGTATCAATAACAGAAACGCAGCTCCCATTGCAAATGTATTAAGAGGCCCATAATTGGTCTTTTGTTGTTTGGATCAACTCAGTGTTTCACATTTTAAATAGTTTATTAACCTCCAACATTCACCACAAAGAAAAAGCCAAGCTATAAGGACACAATCTCAGCCTTCTTAGTGGTGGCAATGACAGAGACTGCCCATGTGGTGTTTTTAATTAGGCTTTTGTTTTTACACACACATCAACTGCATCTGGTTTCAGTTCAGTACTGAAATTCATTGAACTTGGCTGTTTGGACTGGACGTGTTCTGCAGACACCTTTAGCTTCCACACAAATCTGATGGACATCAAATTGGACAATGTTATCTGACCTCAATTTATCATGGGTGTGTGCTCATCCCAACTCCTCGAATTCATACTGCAGGTTCATGCCAACATATTCAGTTTACATCTTGAGGAAATCCACAATTGTATCTGCAGCATAGTACACAAATTAACCTTTTTTTTACTGATACGTGGTAGAATTTATTTTCTATCACTTTTTTGTGAGCAGCATAAAGGAACTGCATGTGGTAAGCACAATCCTCCACTCTTTCAGATACTCCCGTTCGTCTTCTCAAACATCAGATTGAAACAAAGGCGAAAAACGCACCCAGGACAAACTCCTCTAAGCTGACCTCGTCACAGGTCTCCAAGCTCATCCTCAGCTTAGTGTTGCAGTGCAAACACAGAGCTGGAATCTCCATGGCAGAGGTCAAGCAGACACTGGCTGCTCAGGGGTACGATGTCACCAAGAACAAGAGGCAGGTCAACATGGTGACCAAACGCATGGTTAACAATAGGACACTTGTAGAAACTAAAAAAAATGCATCGTTCAGACTCAAGGTAAAACACACCCCATCATTTGAATTGATAACATTTAAATGCAATATTACCTGTTATTTTTTCTTCTTCCTCAAGAGTTAAAGCAGACATTAAGCTTAAATTGTAAACCTCTCATATTCTACATGACAGATAACAGAAACAAGGCAGATAAAGAAGAACCCTGTGCCAAATAAACCAAAACCAGAGATGAAGAAGAGCTACCGGTACCCAGCCAGCAAATCCTCCAAGGCAGCACAGAAGTCACAAAAACGTAACAAAAAAAACTCCAAAACCAAGAGGCAAATTACAAAAATCAAAAGGCAAGACCAACAAAGCAGCAGCAGTGAAAAAGCAACCAGCCAAGACACCAAAACCAACAGCCAAATCGCAAAAACAAAGGAGACAAGCAAAAAGATCCGAAACGCCACACCGGAAGAACCTGAGGACAACAAAGAAGAGAGGTGCGCAAACTCGCAAGCCCCCAAAGAAGGCTAAAACAACTCTGAGACGTCAAGTAAAACGGGGCAAACATCCAATTAAGTCAAGACAGTGACCTCCTAAAACAAGCTCAACATTCAAGTCTCGGAACCGCCAAACTACCAGGAAGAAAAATTATCGCCAGGATTTGTGAGCATGAATAAACTGCAACCGATTTAGCAACTTAAACTTGTTTTATTTTGTTGGTTTATCACCTGTTTGGGCAGGACAACTACTCTTATTTTTTTATTAAATAAGAACATCCTTCACTGTGTTGTAAACTCCTTGCAATTTCCTCTTTGGTTGCAAGAAGAAAATAAAAATACAAACATTTGTAATTACTTTAGCTAAAACCCAGAATTTGGTGCTGTTAATAATGACAAAAAAAAAAAAAAGACTACCGGTATATGAACATAAAAAACAACAACAAAGGATATAAAAACCACCATATGTTTCACATGGAGTCCAAATGTTGTCATTCACATACAGTGAATGTAGCATCTAAAACATTTGGTCGCATTTTCCTTTAGTTCACTAATAAAAGGTCCAAGTGTACATCTGATTTCTGTCCTGTAGATATCAGCAGTTTATTATGATTTGAGTGTCTTGTCACACGATACCCCAAACTTCCTCAAAAGCAGAGGTTATTTTGGCACAGGTCAGTGCTGCAGAGAGGGGGTAGTTACTTAGGGACACGGTCTTCTCTGTGTATTCCACTTTCACCTGATTAAAACAAAACCATTATTACCATCAATCACATATATTTAACACATGGCGTTATGAAACTGTGTCTGTAGCCTTTCTCACCGATCCATGCGCAAACGCTCCAATCACTACTGCAGCAGGGCCATCCGTTACCAAAGTCCGGGGACAGACGGGTTCCCCAGCTGAGAATGAGGTGGCGATACGGGGGCAACCGGGCGGCAGGTGGTCCGACACTGGATTTTTAATCAACTTTAACAGCTTTGCAGATCCATCAGCAGCTCTGACGCTCAGCTTGTGCAACAGCTGAACTAAGGTTGACAAAGAAAGGAAACGTGTTAACAAGAAGGTACAGAGATTTTGATCACACACAGAAAATCAGAACAGAGCTTACCCATCAGGCCACAAAAGCGAGAGAAGGTTCTTGGGATGCGAGTCTGTGGGTTGATCTCTATTAAAGCGTTTTTTTCTGTGTGGATGTAAACCTGCAGCAGACCTGCCCTGTTCAGTGGACTGTCCATCAGCATGAGCAGGCACTGGAATAAGGTAAATTAAGGCACAAATTCATTACACAGCCATTGTTAAAGCATAGTTTTTGTGGTTACTTTTAATATCATTATTATAAAACACTAAAAACATACTGATGCTTCTTTGGCTGTATAATGCTGGTACACAAAATCCTACATCAGCTTTTCTCATTGCTTAGATAACATTTCTGGAAACAAAATACTTTTCTTCATTCTGAATGTGAGGAAGAAAAAACTGATGCTCACACTATTTATGAAACAAAGATTACCTGATGTGCGATATCTGGCCTTATGTTGCCCGGATCCCTTCCACTTTTGATGATCATATTTTTGTGTTGGTCGCAGTTCAACAACTCGAACGTCTTTCCAACCTGGAAGAGATCAAACAAAACCTTTGCTTTACGTCCTAAAGTTAGACAACGTGTCGACGTTTTAAAACAACATAATTTAGTACCTTTACTGTTTCTAATGAGGCTCCTTCCAGAATAACAACTAGCCTTTTTTCCGTCATTCTGTTCTGAAGGTTGCTTTTGCC
>JBBPBX010018090.1:0-11640 GCA_038048925.1 Garcialebias charrua
ATCCTGGCAAAAACCAATGCAGATCTGTTCCTGTCTTTGATTTTATACGTCTACCTTATAATGTTTTGCTAGTTTTTTGATACTTTGTAAAAAAAAAAAAAAAAAAAACTTTCTTTTTTTTTTTTCTTCTCTCTTTTGTTTTCTATTGTTTATTGTTTGTTTGTTTATTGTTTATTGTTTAAGGAAATTATACCACTGCTGTTCATTGTTCTTTAGTTTTAGCAGGTCGCTTTCGTAAATGAGCCCTTGAGGTTCAAAAGATTTACCTGACTAAATAAAGGTTGAATGAATGAATGAAAAGCAAATTAAACCTCTAGCCAACAACATACACCAAGCAACAACAAAGAATAAACATGTAGATGTATTTATCTATTCCACCCATTCCATCCAAAACCAAAGGCCTAAAACAATGAAAATGAAAATAAAAATAAAACCGCTTGTCAGGAGTGAAATGCAGCACTTCCATATAAGGTATGCACTTCTCATCTCTGCAGGGGATTGGCTCTGCTTGAACCACCTGTGTGACATCACACATGAGCAGACATGTCACACATGAGCGTTTGCACAAATAAGAAAATTAAGGTGTAATCCACCAGTTCAACCCATAGAACTACCGTAAACACATTTTTAGACCAAATATTGCCAAATATTGCCAATTTACACAGATATGCACAATTATGTGAGAATAAACACAGCCATAGTGCTAGATAACATTTTAAACACATTCTAGGGAGTTTATCAGCTAAAAAAAGTTAATTTTGGGTTTAGTCGCATTTTAATGCAAACAGATCTAATTTAAACGTCTGATCTTCTAATTAATGGCAAAGCAGAAAAACATCAAATTTTTGTCACTTACCGCTTCTTTCCCCATTATAATGTTTTAACTAAAGCTATATTTATTGAGAAAATAAAGTTATATTTGCAGATTTGTAGAATTGATTTCAGAAGAAAAAATGTTTCTGAAATGCACAATGTTCAAGTCTCTACCACTGGTCATCCAAGTAACTACTCTGTAGATGTGTACCTTTTTATATGCATGTAAATGGGATAACCATTAGTCCCTGAAGCAATAGTAAGTGAGCACGATTGAGAAACATTCTCGAAGTCGACGTGATGTCACGCATCACGTGATTTCAACATCCGGTTTCGTTGTGGGGGTAAACTGTGGTTTAGACCATTGGAATTCGTTTTGTTTGCTAGTAAAGTCGAATCGAATATTTTTGTGTAGCACACATATCTTTGGAAGGATGTCTTATGAATACGAAGACAGTTTACTACCAGATGCGCGACAGCGGGACAGTATGAAACTGAAACTGTCTGGACTCCAAAAATGTCCGTATAAACTACCGGTTGATATGTGGGTAAATAATAATAATATATATTTGTACCTCTTTATTTTATCTTTTTTAATGTTCTGATTTATTTGCACAACGGGAGCTGCAAAATTATTTTATTGTTCATTATCTAACAGCAGTTAAGACTTATAAACACACATGGTTAACTTGCAAACACTGTGGTTATGTGCAATAAGGTTATGTGCAATAATGGCCACCTGACTTTTTGATATGGCTGATACTGTTGTTTTTACTGTATTTTTTATTTTATCTATTTTTATTCAATTTTTACCTCTGTATTTTATCTTTCTTAATGTTCTGATGTATTTGCACAACGGGAGCTGCAAAATTATGTCGTTCATTGTCTGTGGACCGCACAATGAAAGACTGCAGTGTTTTTTTCAGTGCAACAATAACAATAAAAATTGTTTTCTCTAATTGTTGGTTCTTTATCATCTTGTTTGTTAGCTGTTGTATACAAGCAAAAGTTAATTAAGTCTCACAGTGTTGCAGAACAAGTATGTTTGTCAAAGTCTGAAGCAAAGACGCACATTCAATACTGTTAATGACACCTATACTTTAAGCTTGTTTAAACTTCATGTCAGTGGTAGAACTAATATTTTTAAAAGCTTTTCATACTGAAACTGAATATGCAAAAATGTTCATATAAAAAAGGAAAACAGCACAACATAAATGATGGTTTCGTCCTATTTTTAATGTTTATTACTCATTGTATTAAAGACAGACAATTTTTTTCATAATTTGTATCCTATCTAAGCATTTCAGTTTTAAAACAGCTCTTTCACATGCCACCGAAAATACAAATCAAATCAAAGGATTGCAGAAGAATAAAAAATATTATGACACAATTTTCAGAAAGTATTACTTTCTACAATAATTATCAAATAAACAAACTAACATTTTAACTTTACAAATGAAACACTATCATACCATATATACAACTGTAGGCTCAATTCATCAATATTTTTTTTTTTTTTTTAGAATATTTTATTTATAATTTTTCAATAATGACATCACAAAAATCACAATAAGACACAATTCAAACAACAAACATTCTTAAAGTAAATTACACTCAACAATATAACACAACAACCAAATAACAGGGGCTGAGAGGGGGTGGGTAAGATGAGGGAAGAATATAATCCATAAGGATAAAATAAAATATACATGAATCTGGAATATATCCAAAAGACAGATGTTATCGGATTCGCTCCTATATCTTGTCGAGTCCAGCTCGATAACATGACGGTCAGTCAATCCACTGTGCCGGTAGATTTTGCATATACCTCAAATATGGTTGCCATATTTTATTAAAAGTCCCACCTCTACCTTGCATCCAGTAGGTTATTTTTTCAAGTGTCACACAGCTATTAATCTCTCCCAACCACATTTTAATTGGGATGGCGGCATCCGATTTCCATTTTATTGTAATACATTTCTTAGCAATTGCCAAAAGTACCTCTGTAAGTTTCTTATCATAAACCGTCTTTAAATTTGAATTTGTAAAGTTCCCCAATAAACAAATCTCCGGGTCTATTGGAATCACGGTGCCATGGATGTCTGATAATGTTTCACAAACCCCTTTCCAAAAATCCTGCAATTTAGAGCACTGCCAGGTAGCATGGAGGAACGTTCCTTCCTCCAAGCCACATCTAAAACAAAGATTAGATATACTCGAATTATATCTATGTAATTTTTGTGGGGTGATATATAACTGATGTAAAAAATTGAATTGTACTAATCTAAATCGAGCATTCAAAGTAGAGGTGAGACCCCCCCTGCACAAATCATTCCATAACTGCATCTCAATAGATATACCCAAATCCTTTTCCCATTTAATTCTGGAAGCATCCACACCAGATATAGTTAAAGTTGACATAAGTGCTGTATACACCCTTGAAATTATTTTACTTAATGGCTGCTTAGCATAACACATTTCCTCAACTGGAGACATACACGGTAACTTCCAACTTCCTTTCTGATCAGTTCTTATAAAGTCACGAATTTGGAGATAGCCAAGAAAATCATTATTCGTCAATTTAAACGTATCTTTTAACTGTTGAAATGACATGAATACTCCCTTTTCATAACAGTGCTCCAGTCGACAGATACCCTTTTCCTGCCAGGATCTAAAGGTACCAGATTGGAGAATCTTCGGTAACAATCCATTTCCCCATAATGGGGATTTAGGGGAAAGAGAACTCTTTAGCCCAAACAGTTCCCGAATTTTAATCCAAATTTGGATCGTCTGAATTATTAATGGATTGTCAGTTTCCTTCTTAATAGTTTTATTATCCCACTTATAAAGCAAATTTAATGGCACCTCCTCTTTTATCTCTGTTGTCTCAATTTTGAGCCACGACGGTTGAGCCTGCACTTCAAACATCTGTGCCAAGAACCTAAACTGAGCTGCATAATAATAGATTTGAAAATTAGGGAGCCTAAGACCTCCATCCTCATACTGCAGCGATAATTTATCCATGCTAAATCTTGGTGATTTACCGTGCCAAATAAACTTCCTAAATATTTTCTTAAGAGATATAAAGAATGCGTTTGGAATGTGAACTGGGAGTGATTGAAACACATATAGAAACCTAGGGAGGATATTCATCTTAATTACATTAATTCTACCAAATAATGTGAGAGGTAAGTCCATCCATTTTCCTAAATCCTCAGTCACCTTCTGAAGAAGACTAGGTAAATTTAATTTAAATACATTTTTGAGGTTACCATCTACATATATTCCTAAATATTTGAAGCCCTCAGGAGACCATTTGAAATTAGACACATTTTTAACTTTATTATGGTCATATACGGAAATCGGTAAAACCTCACTCTTTTCCAAATTAACCTTGTATCCCGATATTGAACTATATCTACCCAATAAGTCCTGAAGATGACAGAGAGAATATTCTGGATTAGTTAAAAATAAAATGATATCGTCTGCAAAAAGCGAAATCTTATGTATGTCCGTACCTATCTCAAACCCGCTAATATTAGAGTTTTTCCTAATGGCCTCAGCCAAGGGTTCAATAGCGAGCACAAATAGGGCAGGGCTAACTGGATCTCCCTGTCTGTTGCCCCTATACAACCTAAATGAGTCAGAGGTGATCCCATTGGTCACAACTCTAGCTTGTGGGGATCTGTACAGAGATTGTATCAAATTAACAAACCCGTCTCCAAAACCGAACTTCCTAAGGACCGAAAAAAGGTATTGCCATTCGACCATATCGAAAGCCTTTTCGGCATCAAGTGACACGGCTACACTCGGTATCTTTTTTTTATTAGCAATATGAATTATATCAAGCAATCGTCTCAAATTATCAGTGGAGAATCTATTTATAATAAACCCTGTTTGATCGGGGTTGATCAGTAAGGGTAAATACCTTTCCAATCTCTTTGCTATCATTTTTGTAACTAATTTATAATCCGTATTAAGGAGTGAAATTGGTCTATAGGAAGAACATTTTAAAGGATTTTTTCCTTTTTTATGAATGACCGTTATAACTGCCTGGGCAAAGGAATCCGGAAAACCTCTCTCTCTTCTTCCTTGCTCAAGAACATCCATCAAAAGTGGCACCAGAAGATCTTGAAACTCTTTATAAAACTCTGATGGGAAACCATCCTCCCCGGGGGATTTATTTCCCGGGAGTGATTTAAGTACCTCAAGTATCTCTGATCTATGAAAGGGTTTATCCAAATTATCCCTGCCCTCCTCTGATAGACGCGGCAATTCAATGGAGGATAAAAATGACTCGATTTCACCAGAATCCCCTTGAGATTGAGATGTATAAAGGTCTGAATAGTACCTTTTAAAAGACTCGTTAATTTCTCCAGGATTATATGTTATAACATTTTGGGGGTTTTCAATAGCGTTAATTGTTCGTTTGTTTTCCTCAGTTTTAAGTTGCCATGCCAATACTTTCTGAGCCTTTTCTCCAAATTCATAAAATTGTTGCTTACACCTGATTATTGCTCTCTCTGCTTGATATGTATTCCTATTGTTGTATTTTAGTTTCAGATTCACCAGTTCTCTGTACCTGTCTTTTGTTGGGGCAATTTGATAGATTTTCTCAAGGTCAGAAATTTGTCTTTCCAAAGTGTTAAGCTCAGAGTTATAGTTCTTCTTTACTCCCTTAGTATATGATATAATTTGGCCCCTCAGATAAGCTTTTAAAGTGTCCCAAAAAATAAATACATTTGGAGCAGATGGCCTATTTGTTAAAATAAAAAAATTAATTTGTTCCCTAATGAAAGTACAGAATTCAGATTGTTTTAAGAGGGTGAGATTAAGTCTCCACCGGTACCTTACTTCTACTTTATCAGGCACAGACACCGACATCACCAACGGCGAGTGATCACTAAGTAACCTTGGAAGATATTCACTATCCATCACTTGATGAAATATCCGACCAGAGATCAAAAAGTTATCTATTCTAGTATGGGTATTATGTGGGTGTGAATAAAAAGAATAATCTCTAGCCTGTGGATGCATCCGTCTCCAAACATCTATCAATTGTAAATCTTCCATAAATGAAGATGTTATTTTAGCTGATTTAGTGAGGGGACAAGGTCTAACAGAAGATCTGTCAAGCACCGTGTCTAAACAGAAATTGAAGTCCCCTCCTACCACTAGAAACCCTGGTGCTTGTGAGACCTGGAGAAAGACATCCTGCATGAATAAACTATCATCATAATTAGGAGCATATATGTTCATAAATGTCCAAGATTCTGAATACATTTGCCCTTGCACCATAATGTATCTACCCGATGGGTCTGATATAGTTTTATTGACAACAAAAGGTAAGTTTTTATGCAATAAAATTGCTGTTCCTCTTGATTTGGAGCTAAATGAAGAGAAAAAAACTTGACCCACCCAATCTCTTTTAAGCTTTTTATGCTCCTTGTCAGACAAATGTGTTTCTTGTAAATAAACAATATCTGGTTTTAATTTCTTCAGGTAAGTATATACTCTTTTTCTTTTTATAGGGCTATTCAATCCTTTAACATTAAATGTTACAAATTTTAATGGACTTACAGACATTGGCTATGATAAAAAATCAACCAGCCGATTCTTTCTCTAAATGACCGAACCAGGCCCAAGTGAGCAAATCCTACTCCATCCCGTCTCTCAGAATTTAGGGAAGGCAGGGGGTGTGGGCAGGAACACAGGAAGACACAAAATAAAAAGACCATACATTTAACATTTAACACGCTTCTCGATTGCCACCTCAACATCCTGGCAACCAAACCTAAACCTAACCTAATGACTCAAAGATGCTCTCCTCTCCTTTCTAAACTAAGCTAACCTGTGAGCTCTCATAACAAAAAATAAAAACAAACGCTGTCGTATTTCCCTTGGAATATACATCTTAACCGTCATAGAGGCATCCTTGGCCCCCCAGATGTATGGGCAATTATACATTATAATAAAAATAAAAATAAAAAGACTGGCAAACCAATAAATTTTAAGCAATATTCTAAACTTTCAAAAGAGTAACATATAATAAAAGAATATGCCTTGAGTACTGGTATTCACTAAACCCCTAGTACTAAAATAAATAAATAAATAAAAAAATAGAAAAGACCGATAGTTCATAATAATAAAGCCTATAATTAGAGGGAACAAGTTAGATCACTGTATCACCACTTATCCAGTAACCATCAAAGGTCCAGTTCACTGACTTTGGTGTAAACATGATGCAGTCATTGATTCTAAAGTAAACATGCAGTCACTGATTTTAGTGTACACATGATGCAGTCATCGATTTTCAAGTGAACATGCAGTCACTGATTCTGGTGTAAACATGATGCAGTCATCGATTCTCGAGTGAACATGCAGTCACTGATTCTGGTGTAAACATGATGCAGTCATTTATTCTGAAGTAAACATGCAGTCACACACCTGAACCCTTCGTTCTGCTCCGGATTCTGACTCGTTGAAGATAATCAGTGATCACTGGTCGCTGACATCTGCTGCTCCCGTTGCTCCAGGGTTTTGATAAATTTAAAGGCTTCCTCTGCTGAGTCAAAAAAGCGGGGTCCTCCAACTTCTGGTTGCACCTTCAGGCGTGCAGGATAGATGAGGTAGCAGGGAATGTTTTTAGCTTTGATTGCTAGCAGCGCAGGGACGAGCTGTTTCCTGCGTCTGGCTAGTTCTGGGCTCATATCAGGAAAAAAGTTAATTCTCATCTTTTCAAAGGTGATATTTCCCCTCTTTTTAGCCAAAGCCAAAATCTTCTCTCTATCCTGAAATCTCAGGAGACGAATCAGGACGGGTCTCGGGGTAGTACGAGATGGCTCACCCGGTCTAGGCCCCATGGTTCTGTGTGCTCCTTCAATCTCCACCTCCAGCCGCTCAGCCGCTGCGTCCTGGTCGCCTGCCCCCAACACCTCCGGTATCCAGGTTGTGAAAAATTTCACTGGGTCGGTCCCCTCAGCACCTTCTTTTAATCCCAACACTCGAACATTATTTCTCCTGCTATAATTTTCAAGCTGGTCGATTTTCTTTTTAAGGAACTCGTTGTCACCTTTCAGCTGCTTCGTCTGCTGTTTCAGCTCAGTTACAGCGTCCTCAGTTTCACCAATTCGGGTCTCAGCTTCTGCTACCCTCGTTAGCACTTTGTCCAACGTAACTTTCACTCCGTTGATGGAAGTCTGGAGCTGTGCTGAACTCAGGTCAATTTTCTCCGAAAGGCTCTTATTTAACTCACGTATTTCTTTCAGTACGCTTGGAAGTCCTTCCCCGAGTTGGGTGTCTCCCTCTTGATCCGGAGTATTGTCCCGAGCCTCCATGTCTGTGTCGCTTCGGCTAGAATTAGCCTTAGCCGCCCCTTCTCTGGCAACAACAGTTTTTTCGTCCTTCTTATCTTTCTTTCGATCTTTGCTTCGGTCTTTGCTTCGAAGCCGTGAATCCATTCCACACTCCTCTAGTATTAGACTTTGTTTGCCCAGTCCATAAATTAGTTTAGCGTTGTTTTTTTATATCATATTAACGGATAAGCTCGAGAGCACAGGAGTGACACGTCTGCTCTACTACCGCTGCATCCCGGATGAACAGCATTCTCTTCATCAATATTTTTTAAAACAAAGCCAACAGGTTAACTGCATGCAGCAGTACTATTGTCTAAAAACAATCCCCTGTCCCAGGTTTGTCAGTGATGCACAAACAGTCAGAATTTTGTCACAGCTTGACAGTGGGCAATCCATTTTTTCGTCTTTGCAACTCTGTATGCAGCAAACAGGTAAAGTACCTTTCAGGATACCAAAATGGTTCTTCATCAGTCCAATCACTCGCTCCACATGTATCCTGACAGATGAAATTTTTTGTGAAACTTCAACTTCTTTTGCAGACAGTTGTGTTTTGCCCCTAGTAAATGCTGGTGTCAGGAGCTCTGCGCTGCACAGTGTGGCAAAGTCAATCAATGAATTGTTGACATGCGTGTCATCTTCCGACGGCTGTTGTGAAGCCAAATGATGTGTTGGGGATGCTGTGGATCTCTCTGGCATGGAAAGCTTTCTTCGTGCTTTGGGCGTTACTGCTATTGGAAAAAGAGGAGAAATATTTTAATCATGTTAGCAGTAACACACAGTACTTTAATATTTCTGACACACACATGAACACAATATTAGAACTTTCTTTGTTTTAGGTTTCAGGTTTTCCTCACTGTTTAGGTTATCTGTTATGAAGATATATATATTAAGTTACGTATTCCCTTAGTAAATTAAATCATTACATACCTGGTTTCTTGGCCCTCCGAGCAGCTCTTTCATATCGTGCAACCTTTAGGGAAGGTTTGTTAGCTGCAACTTCAACTGACTCTGGGCGCTGAGGGAAGATGGATGGAACATAGTCTGGATGGGACTGGACATTTACTTTCCGTCCTAAAGATAACAAAGACTAGAATTACAACAGTCTCAGAAAAGGTGTATTTTTACGTATTTGACTCAACACTGGCCGGGCAAGTGCATGGCCTACTGATGTTTAATCAATTACAGTGCTAACAACTGTTATAAATTACCTCTATTTTCTTTTTTATGTTTCTAAAAGCAATACTAATACGTACCGGTAATAAAATGTGCCGAACACACATACGTGTGCTTGCTTCGTGGTGACCAAAGCTTTGCAGGATTTACAGATCCATCTGGTTTTTGGATGCCTCTGTTGACTGCAGCTTTCCATTTCTCCCTTCTCGCTCCTGATGTAGGAAAAATGAAGTAGTTTCTATCGGGATGTTTTTTTATGTGCGAAGTGCAGTCCTTAACGCAGCAACATTTTACCAATTTCACCCGCCGAAGCACTCGTTTGTTTTCCCCCAAACAAGACTTCCGCAACACAGTCACGTGACAAAGTACCCGGCTGTTCGACTTCGAGAATGTTAGTGGTAGTGGATCTCTCACTAGCTCAGTTGTAAAGACCCTGTGTCTGAGTTTGTCTTTGTGTGTGCACCAAGTTGAGAGGTTGTGTCTTGTTACGGCGAGTGCAGAAAGACGTCTTCACCTTTTTAATACAGTAGTAGCAGTTGTGAAGTAGATATTTCCTGAGATCACCAATTCTTCTGCTGTAAATTATTATGTTGAGTTGTGTTACAAAATCCAACAAAACACTTATTAAGTTTATTAGGTGTACCAAGTCATTTTTGGCGGTGAATGTGATGAGTTGGCGGAGATAACTGATCATAAGTAGCAGTCCAAACACATCAGTATCCACTCATAGGAGCCACACAGTGTTAACATTCCTCAGCTGACCATGGTCTCAATTCAAGAGCCTGCATGTCTGTTTCTGGTTAATGGCTCATGTTATAATTACTTTGTGTGTGTATGTGTGTGTTTTAAACCTGATTGTGTAGAGACACGTTTTCTATATCGTAAGGTAAATGCAAGTGAAATAGTGTTCAAACAAATGTAAACATTTAAAAATCTTGTTGCTTGATCATCTGAGGCTGAAATTAAACAGTTGTAAAATGTCAAACGCAGCTGGATTTTATGTTTGACGTGTAAATCCTAAAGGACTAATTCCAGTTTTACTGCTTGAGCTAAGATGATCAATAAATCTGATTAGCTGAGTTTCCCTTGTTATTTTTTTTCACATTCAGAATACACTAATCAGAAGAGGTCAATGGACACTAAATAAAAAATCATAGCATTCTTTGATGAAGTACATATTGCCTGCCTCCTTGCGTGCATAAGTCTTAAACCAAAATGTTGTGCAATGCTGTTAATGCTACTAATGTGTGTTGATGATAACTCTCAGCAACTACCACACCATTTTTAAATTTATATATATAATAACAGTTTATGTTTGCCATGGTTGATAAGCTGTGGCAGCCACCTTGAAAAATGTCGGCTCGAAATGTTAGTCAGCTTTCAAGGTTTTCTTTAAATCTGTCCAATTGTTCAATATATTTTTTGCTAACACAACACACACATGCACACTGTATACTCTTATTATAATAATAATAATAATAATAATAATAATAATGTCTATTCCTGTCATCTGCATATGTTCCCATACACAGACGAAATTCGTCTCTGCATTTAACCCAACCACCTACCAGGTGGTGCAGTGAGCAGCCCGAAAGCGCCCGGGGAGCTGGAGAAATAGGTGTGCACTCATAGACATCCCAAGCTGGGTAGTGGCCGGGGCGCGAACCCGCGACCTTCGGATCCGTAGTCAAAAGCCCTGCCACTAGACCATCGCTTTTCTCCGCATGCCGGAGCCGACTAGCCTCCGCGTCACGCCATCTCCCGTGGGAGGCGCGGGGCCGGCCATACCCTCCACCGTGGGAGCAGTCGTGCCCGCCGGAGCGGCCGCCACGAGCTACGCGCCTTATCTGTTGCGTTGTTGGCATTGACTGATTCTGCTTTTTCCCCATGGACTTTTGCAACCTTCATTTTACTGCTTCAACACTAAAAACACAGAATTAACAATTATGAAATAGTCTGGCAACACTTCACCTAAAAACTATATTGTTTTATTGTTATCTCTGTTTGATTCTTCAAATTCAGCTACAAAGTTTTTGATAAATCAATGTCAACATTTTTTTAGCGTCTTGTGTCTGCCTATAATTTTGTGCTTTGAGTTGAATGGAGATTTTATTAATAACTGTAGTGTCTCAGTTGACTTTAGCGAGAGAGGATAAGAATTTTTGGACATGTGCAGAAGAGGGACAGCTGGTATAGGGGTAGACAGACATAAGGAAATGTTCCAGGTTGTCCAGCAGACAACCTCTTGACAGGATCTCAGTGTTTCCCCTACCATTATACAAGCAGGACGCCCCGCCTC